>JAOYSI010044835.1:6838-62574 GCA_025775065.1 Hiodon alosoides | reverse complement strand
TATATTTATAAACACACACACACACACACACACACACACACACACACACACACACACACACACACACACACACACACTACGATGCACAGGTAGTCAAATTTCTCAAATCAATGTTACACACATAATGATCGACACGCCCTCCATCTTTTTTGATACGCTTCCGGTTTAAATTCCTTCAGTAAAAATGTCGGATTTTATGCAGTCTGAAATAACATTGGCTAATCATCCCACTAAATTTGGACATATTAGACTGACTGTGTGTCTCTCGTTTTAAAACGAAGGGTCCGGCTGTAGCAGACAGAAACGTCAGCGAAGATTGCAACTGCCTAGGTTATACAGGGCCGCCCCAGTCAGGAAGTCATTTTCTAGCGTTGTATTGAAATTATTTTAGCTAGCTTGTTATGACGCACAACTGCAACTAACCAAATTATTTTAAAGGTTTTGGATGCCCTTTTACGATAAATATTGTCAAATTATAATATAATCAGCATTTACAAGAAGGTTTTATAGCTACAACTGTCATCATATTTATTTAGTTGGCTAGAAAATGCAGTCTGCACATAGGTCTAATTACGGATAAATACAACGCAAAATACGCCATCATGGAGGGCAGGTTTGAATATAGGTTTTACTCTAATGCAGTAAAACGCACACAATTTCCAACTACAGCATCTCATTCCAAAATGCACTGGGAGTCAGTCAGTGTTAACGTTATAACTTTTTGGCACACCAAACATCCCTGTCTCACGCCAATTTTAACTTGGGTCACTTACCATATATTTAATCCAATTTAAAATCATCCTGGAAAGAACAACTTGCTACAAACATACACACAAGGAAGAAGGGGGAGAAGATAAAGGGCGATATCTCAAAGGCGATATGCAATAGATGGAGAATAGAAATTGAACAAATACATGACAGAATGTACTGGTTTACGAAGATAAACTACATTATTAGGTTGAATACTCACCAATGATCTGGTCTTCTGAGAAGTCAGACTGTTCAAAGAAGAAGTAATTCATTGAGACGATGCTTGCCAGTGATATTAGGATGTTTTTAAATAAACATTACGAATTACTAATTACTCAGTTAAAAACCTCTTTACAACAACGTAATTTGTACATATTTTGTTATAACCTGTTATCTACGTTTAGTTGATTTTAGAGTTAAAAGATTTATCCAACCTAGTACCTATCCAAATTGATAGGCACTAAAAAGCAAACATACAGAAAATTTGTAGAATTTTCTCACAGTAAATACATTACTAGACACATGACCAAGACCCACGACTGATAACTGCGTTACAGAACGCATCGTACAAATTTACGAAGCAGAACCAGGGGGCTTAACAGTATACCTCATATACTAGGTACATTGATAACAACCCTGGCTGGACAATGCCGCTTATAGTTTAGCTCGCCATACAAACTAGTAATACACAAAAACGATAAAGGGGAATACCCACCATCTAAAATTGCCTAATGAAATAATTAACTGCTTGACACAATAAAAGAACATACCATGTCTGCGACTATCCGGATAACTGTGCAACAGCAGTCAGCGGCAGAAATGTGAGAAGAGTGAATCCCGGCGCATAAGAAAAAAAAGTATGTGTATGACGTAATTTTTATCAAGTAATTCGTTCCCACCCAATCACAACCGACGGGCGTTGTCTTACTTTAGTTTACCGTAAACCAAGAAAAGAGCTGGAACTATATTTTCGGCAGAAGCCTGCTAGACGTGCTATATTCTTAACTTTAGTTAGACTGCAAACCTCGTCTTTGTTAATTACCTACGGCTAATGACTTAATTTATATTTTAAAAATATTTATGTAATATTCAAATATGATAAACTAGAGCGTAAAGTATTTAATCAATCAATTATTTGTACTGATAATATGTAAATATATAACTGTTTTAAATATAGTTTAATACTTTATATCAATACCGTTTTAATGATTACATTAAATATGACAGCTCTTAAAACCTTCCGTACCAAACATAGTGTTTGCTAAAAGGAGTGATATCAATACTGTGAAGTCATTTTACCAAAGAGATGGTGTGGAGGTGAACTCTAAATTATTGTTTTAAAGCCCTTTGTCGTATAAACAAAATGACCAGTGTTACCTAAAACACCAAATAAGGTAGAAGAGAATAAGCAACTAGTCTTCCCAATAATATGTATTTTTAAATATAAACAAATTCAGTATAAATGTGATAATCTGTACATTTATACAGATAAGAAAACACAATACATATACACAGTTATATTACATATACATTATTAGATATAACCCTGTTTCACAAAATAGACTGTGCTGTCACTGTTGTTCAGACTATATAAAATAAAGCGTGTTGGCAGGTACCTAGGGAGTTCATCTGTGTTCTATACAGAGGTAGAATGGGCATATCAAAGGATCTTTGCAATTTTTTACGCGACATGTTAGTTGGAGCCAGACGCACTGGAATGAGTATCTCGGAAACAGCAACCCTGCTGCCAGTTTCACGCACAACAGTGTCATAATGTGTTATGAATGGTCCACCAATAAAAACACATCCAGTCAGCAGCAGCCCAGTGGTCGAAAACAGCCTGTAGATGACAGAGGCAGATGGTTACTGAGGCATCTTGTTTAGGAGGACAGATGACTTAATGTCGGTCAAATAACTAAGGACTGACAACTGTGGTGACAAAAGATGCACACCTTATTACAGATAGGGTACGGCAACGGACAACCAAGCCGAGTGCCACTCCTGCCAGCAAAGAACAAGAAGCTGTGGTTGCCGTGGGCTACCAAACTGAGACACTGGACAATGGAGGAGTGGAAAAACACTGCCTCGTCGAATAAATCCCGGTTCCGGCCATTTCACGCTAATGGGAGGACCAGGACATAGCGAAAACCGCATGATTCCGTGGATCTATCCTGCCGGGTGCCTACTATACAATGTGGTGGCAGTGTGATGGTGTGGGATGTGTTTTCATGGCAGACATTGGGTCCCCTCCAAACTATTCGGAGTAAAGATAATCCGCTGTTTCATTTGCGACGATTATGGGCTGCAATGGAGTCGCAATGCACTGCCAACACCTTATTGAATCTGTGCTACAACTAAGTTTGACTGTTCTGAGGGAAAAGGGGGGACTTGCTATTGAGTAGGTTTATCTAATAAAGTGGCCACTCAGTGGTTATTCATGTGTATTATTTCAACGATTAAATTACCCTAGAAAATAGAACTCTTATCAGATGAGGTGGGGAGGGAGAGAATATTAGCTAATTAGATATTATTAGCTAATTATACTGGGGGATGATTAGATGATTGCCTAAATATACTGGGGGACAATTAGATGACCAGGTTGTAATTTTGTTCAGGACACCAGAGAATCTTTACAATAAGTGCAGAGGGGTCTTTAATAACCAGTGAGTCACTACTTCGGTTTTATGGTCTCCTCTAGTGTCCTTGACATTGAGCAGGGGCATTGTTTTTTTTGGCCTATCGGTCCAGAGGGAAGACTGTCCCCTACTGGTGAACCAACATCACTTCCAACAGCAATCTAGTTTATCCTAGGAGGTCTCCGATCCAAGTAAAAAATAAGTCCAAGCCCACCTACCATCAAGCAATAGTCACAGGACGGCATGGCTGCTTAATTTAAAAAATACTTTCTATTCAATTCATGTATGTGGACCATCCACTGTTCATTCTGAAATTACTTTTTTACTGCTACAATGTTTTCTCCAAGACAGACATTCAAGATTAAGATCTTATTAAATATATAGTAATTCATTACTTTGAATATTCTGTACCGGAGTCATAATTCTTAAAACAAACATTCTTTTGACAGCTACACAAGTCTGGCATTTGCTGAGCACATTCGATTCAGTCCTTGACTGCTCTAGTCGTCAATGTTTCAGTTACCTTCCAATTGACAACTGATTCATTTACAATCAAAATAACATTTAGGTGGAACACAAACTTGCAGATTCTGTAGCCCTCAAAGGTTGAAGTTCTCCCCCACCAATGGTCTACAGGCTTTCCTTCTAAGCCTGTGCGAGTCTTCACTGACCACAGGATCTATTTGTCCTTGTTCCAAAAAATGTGTTTAGTTCAGGATTTAGTGTAAGACTTTAAAGTCACCCTTTTTGTAGTAGATTAGTGTTTTTTATTCACTTCCGATCTTCTGGCAAAAAACAACATTGACTATGACAATGTGACAAGGTTCATAAAACTTTTGACAATTAATTTATTAGGTTTTCAGGTAAATAATTGATCCCTCTAAGCACATATTTCAAATAAGGCTGACATTCACACCCATGGATGATGTTGCATCATGTTGACAGGCCATAATTAACATCAAATTGCTCCTACAGACCATGCAACACGGGCCTGTTTGGGGCTTTAAGAGCAGGGTGGTTGATAAATAAAGTATTTAGGGAGGTGTTGGAGTTGTCTTCACTCTTCCACACTTTTGCCCTCTTCTCCACGTTGGAACCTGACAAAATCCAGAACGCGGGCACCTTGCTCAGTCAAGTACTGGCCCACTGTCCTGCTGGGGTCGGACAGGAAGCTCTGAGGCAGCAGACGCGTTTCAGAATCTCCGCACGGAAGATCCTCCATATTGCCCATAGACAAGGGTGCTTCTCCAACAATGTGCTGCCCCAGTTTTCTTCCCAGCGCCTCCGGGTCGCCTTGGCCACCCTGGAACACCACCAGAGCTCCGTAGCGCCCCATGGCCACGCCTGCCTCCCCAGATACAGCTCCGTGGATGTAGGAGCCAATGTGCCAGTCGGTGGGCACTCCAATAACCACAGCTCGCCTCAAGGCAATGTTCTCACCAAGCCGACCTTGAGACAAAACAGATGTCACCGGAGAGGAATAAATACTCGACCCTCTGAATTATGTTGATGAAGCCATGCATTTGAGGTATACCACTTCAAAAAATATCACTGAGATTCTACATAAAATTTTAACTTAGAAACTTGAATTGTCCTTTCTAAATTATAATAAATTACAATTGGAGAATAAGGATTGAGCTGCTTAGAATAATACATTGTTCCCTTGGTAAAGTTGATTAGTTCCTAATTTTCATTTTATCATTTCACTCACCTATACTTAAGGCCAACTGGTCTGCTAGTGAGGCCCCTTCAGATGCACTGAGCTTGGAGAGATCCTCTGAAGACAGCATGCTCTGAGACACATGAACAATGATAATTACACACATTGTCAGATCATGATGGTTACTTTAAATGTAAAAAAATTCTAAGCTGGCTAATGCATACCAGCTGAGGAAGAGCAATGTTTGGGAGTTCGATACACACGTTTTCTAAGTATGGTACCTTCTAAACAGCTATTAAGAACTTTTAGATCTAAAATTACAGGATTCATATAGCCTTTAAATTAAACCATGAAATGTCCTCTGCTTGATCTGTATGGAACAATAGTTTCCATTTCAAGCTTCAAAGTATTGGGCCGTACCTTAATGTATCCGGATTGAGCCCCAGTTCTGTTGCGGTGATGGGCTAATGAGGCCAAAGCAACATCCTTCACCAGCTGCTGGAATTTTTCATTGCGAGCGACAAAATCCGTCTCACAGTTGACCTGTTGACATGACAACTTAATGGCTTCCATTTCTTTCTCAGTGCTGAAGGTAGACAAATCTTTAAAAATTCAAGGATCAGGATGAGTATGTGCAGCAGATACAGAGAATAGCACATGCCAACAGAGGTGGGTGGGAATTCCGGCATCAGTTTATGTCATCTTAAGTTTTATATTAATATTAATATTTATATTATATGCATCTAGCCAAACAGCCTGGCAGGGATGGTGTTGCCAAATACTTACCAGCTTAGAGTAGCTCAGCTAGCTTAAACAACTGAACTCAACTTTACTGTGAGATTATAGTTGAAGTAGATTTAGAATAGCACGTCAATTAATGACATAAGCTAACGTCAGCTAACTAGCTATTATTTATTTATAACTAGGGGTAGGGGTATAACTTAATTAAGATATAAAGCAATATCATACACAGCACTAGTTTGTAACTTACATTCTTGTTCACTAGACTAAGACCTAAGATTAGAAAACAGTTGACAGTGTTTAGTTATATTTCTTGGTGGCATTTTATTGGCTCTTGTTCTTAATAAAGGCTAAATATTCGACATGCCATTTTTGCTTAATAATAAAAATAAGCAGTACATCACAGGCTGTTTTCAAATTTTACAGCCTATTTGTAGAGTTATTAAACTTTAAAGGTATTAAACTTCAATTTACTTGAATACATCTACAATAGCTACAATCCACTAGCTTTCCAACAGTTTAAGTAAATGTTGCCATTTCTCTCTCTCTCTCTTTAAAAAAATTAAATACATTTGGACTTGCCAATTCCCCCCCCCCGTTTTTCTCCACAAATTGGAAATGCCAATTGTGCTAATGCATTTCTCATTTTTGTGCCTTCAACTAAGCAATGGGCAAAGGAGCTAAATGACTTCAGATACATTTATCAGGGAAAAGAGTATTAAAAGTATAAAGAACAGTATTGAAATGGTCTGGCATAGTAATAAATCATAATGTTCAAAAAAGCAGTACCTCCACCATAACTGCAGCTCTGTCCCCCACCAACTGGCCAATCAGTCCCTCTTTTGCACGCCGACCCTCCAATCGGCTTGCCTTACTCCAGCCTTCTTTTTGTGCCTGTTCATGTAACCAGCTCTCTGCCTGGGATTAAACACATACATAGCTGTTAACACACACGAACGACACAACAACCACAAGATTCAACAGGCCGTTCTAAAATTAGATTTTACAAATTTAGTCAAATTAACTCTGTCACCTGCTTTACGTCATTGTTAAATTTTTCCAGGGCCTTCTTGCAGTTGATAAAGGTGTAGCCGGTGGTCCGTCGTAGTTTTAGGAGCAGGTCTTTCTCAGAAGCTAGAAGGGGAGAGCTCGTGTGGACTTCAAGGATGCGCTGAAAGAGATGGACCTGCGCAAAGCACATCCATGATAACAATAATTATTACATTACTGCAGTTTTCTCAGCTGACTGCCGTTGTGCTATACTGAAACCATTATTTATAATACTACTATTTACAAAAGAACGACATTCAATTAAAACTGAAATTCTTACAGAAAAATAATCAAAAAGGGACTTGGACGAAAGCCGAAACGGATAAATGCAGCGATACCAAGACCAATAACATATTGTAAGAAAATGTGCATCACTGATTAAAAAATAGGTAATAAAAAAACTAGTTAACTGATCTTTTGTTCATTAAGGACATTAGTCACGCGTTATCTTGTCGTTCTAACTCAAACCACTCGTAGCTAGAAAGCTAGCCTCGTAACTTTCATTAACAACTTAGATGGCTAGGAAGTAGGTTTTACATTTACAGTGGGATTAACATCAGTTCAAAACGAAATTAACAGCCACCTTGGTAAAATCTGTCCTGGCAGACTTCAGTACAGAACACAACGCCATTACTATCTATACGTTTAACTCCAGTTACACGCTTCTCTTATCCTTGCACAAGACGAATTGTCATTGACACACGTTTTCTACGGCTACACCATATGGTCAAACTTGATTGAATACTTCTTCTTTGAAATACTGAGGAAAACGGTGCCTTTTTGCTCAGTATCGCCACTCATTGGTTTGGAGTAAAATATCCTCATCAGAATGAAATGTCTTTGGGTTTAGCTTCTGTAAATGAACGGGAGAAAATATACAGTTTTTCCATAACAAGGGTCAGAAACAACTTTTTAGGTTCAATACTAAAAGTCAATCTATTTTTGAAAGATTAAGCTCTTTAAAGTATCTACCATCTTGGATCCTGAAAATACAAACAATCACTTTTGGCCATTTGGTTATGTAGTTCAGCCCAATCTGTGACCTGGGAACTGCACCTCAAAGACTTGTGGTCATGTCTGTATAGCCCTACCCCGGTGCAATATTCCTGCTTTGATGTGCCTCCTGGGAGATAACTTCCTCAGTTTTCTTACACAATGGCAGTTGCACTGTGGGAGTCATGGTGGAATAAGCAGATGGCCTTCTTGCTTTTTTTACCTTCTGAATTGAGTGAACACTTTCTACTGATTAAAGTTTAATCATAAACAATTCCATGTGACAAGGCAACATTTGGACTCTAGTCAGGACTTCAGACTGGAGCAAACATCTATGTGTTTTATGAAGATCTCCTACAAAACCGGAAAAAGGTATGAACACTCTGTTACCTGACTATGGCCATTGCATAATAGTTTTTACAGGCACCGTACCTCAAACAAACAGCTTGGGAACGCTGTATTAATCACTTATTTAAATTGTTGTGTGACATTTTAAAGCTCCTTCCCATTTTTAATAATTATTAAATAATAGATGTTAAACCCTTAAATTACTATGCATTTCAACAATCTACCTCACAAGAACAAATATTTATTTAAAATAGATTTTTAGAACCATTAAACCATTAAATGTGTGCCCTTAATTCAATGCCCTATACCTAAAACATTTAATTGTCCATCCACGTGTAAAAGGTTTGACAATTAATAGAATTATACAATGACAATTATTGTCATTTTTAATGTTACATAAAATCTGAATACATTTTAAAAAGACAAATTTGTGTTATCAGCAGTAGAAATGTGAAATATTTGTTTGGTAACAATAGTCCTATATACTATCAAATGGAATTGCGTTAAAACTTTATAAATAGCCCCAATGAACACAGTTGGTGCAATCAACCGCAAGACACTGATAATGTATTATTTTTCTTCTCTTGCAATCTATATTGCTGAACAGGTGTGCACATTCCCACAGTTCAAGTCATTGTTACTCATTAACCATTGTGGCCAACTCATTTATTGTCACATACAATTATGCAGATATAGACATTTTTCTTAATAATACGTACCATACTGCTTTCCCTCTCTCTATTTCTTGATTATAAGCTTATATCCAAAACATAGTGCAAAGGATTGGTAGTGCAAACATATTGGGATTGCATTGCTATTATTTTAACCATGCAGTTAAAAAGTTAATCTTTATTTAATTTAACTGTACATCCATGGATTTTTGGTTTTCTGTGTTGATATTTTGCAATATTGATTCATTATTTCCAATAAAGTTGAAATGATGACAAGTTAAAGCCGTGAAAATGAAACATGTCTAACATTACATATTTTTTTATACTCCTTGTGCTTAGCCTACCTGATTGGAGGACAGCTTGTGGAGTTATTTGATATCTGATTGGTCTGACTAGCCAAGTATAAAAAAGAGTCCATATTCTAAATTGTACTCCTTTCGGGACGAACTGGTCTACAATGAAATCTCTTCTGCTTCTCATGCTTGGCGTGTCTCTGTTAGCTCAGGGACACAGCAGTAAGTATTTGTGTTTAGCCGGACATGCTGATCTAACTGAACAAACCTCACTGAACAATCAGCAGTGGGATTGTTTAGCTCTGCTTCCTTATTTAATACAACATAGTTATGGTGTTTTTGTAAATTTTGTGATGGACCCATAATTGGGTGTGATGCAAAGATATGATATAGATCTGTGTAGGTGTTATCTTATTTTCTTTTTTTCTTAGTTTGCAGATAAAAAATAAACAAATAAATTAAAACTATAGTCACATTTGGACAAGTGATGAAACAATAACATTTAATCAATAGCATTGTCTTTAGTCTAAATCCTCACACCATTTAGACATTTTTGACTCAGGATTGGTGTGGTTTGCAGACATTTGTATTTGTGTGATCTTATCGATTTTCAAGATTCAAAGACACCATGCTTTTCTTTTGCTTTTTGTGCATACCTGAGCAGGCAGATGTTAATATAAATCCAGAAGGAAATGTTTTGTTTCGCTATCGGTTTGACAGTTAGCCCAATTGCTGTAATAACCACTGGCTGTCCTCTGGTTAACTATGATTTTGATTGAAAATAATTATCCCATTAAATCCACTTGATTTAGGTTGGTATTTACAAAAAATATAAATCTTCAATCTTGGTTTCTGTATTTTAATTGGTTTAGAACACATTTGTTTCTTCTAGTATCCAGTAGGGGTCAGTGAGGTGCAGTAAATAAAACCATGTTGTCCTCAAAACAGCACTTAGTTCCAGACTTTATCCGATAGTGAAACATTTCTATCTTGACTGCTGTGGTCTCTTCCAGGATGACAATGCCCCCATGCACAGGGCACAAAGGGTCACTGAATGGTTTTATGAGTGTTAAAATGATGTAAATCATATGACATGGCCTTCACAGTCACCAGATCTCAACCCTACTGAACACCTATGAGAGATTTATACAAAATACAGGCATGTAATTATAATATCCATATATATTTGAATGCATATTACAATGCATCTCTTTATTTTGTATTGGGTTGGGTATTTGCAGTGTATTTTTCCAACCAAACTGCCACCACACAGGTAGGATGGGGGGAGAAGAAACCCAAGTCTTTTTCATCCTACTCCCAATGATGCGCTCATCATTGGTTAACAATCAGTACTCCAGATTCAAACCTACTGTCGAACTCTTGAGATTAATATTGTGAGAGTAGTATTTGTTGGTACATTATGAGCCCTTTTTGAGCTACTCTGGACTTGGGTATCTCTAAATTAAACAAACAATAACTGCACCTCTATTAACTGCCACTATTTAATAATCATTTATACTGAAAATAATTTTTAGTGGCAAGTTATGTGAATTTAAAAATGAAAGAGGGTAGACATATATTTCAGTGTAATTATTGCCAATGTTGATATCATTTAATTTTCAGAACCAAAAAAAACTTTACAACTTTATGCAAGCAGTCTTTCCTGTTTCGGATGTATTACATGCCTTACAATACTAGGGTCTTAAAATAACACAGGAAAAGTAATCGGCGGTAGCTATGGGCAAAATCACTTTAGAACTCTATCTATTCCCATTGTATGTTCGATGCTCAAGGATTAATTGTCTCATTTGCTTCTACTAAAACATGCATAGTTCCCTGTCAATCCTACCCTCATTCTAAATACCACCATTTCGATTTTTCAGGAGCCTCCACAGGAGGTGGGACCAGCTCTGACTCGGAGTTAAAGGAATTATCCGAGTTGCTCTATGCTCTGGACACCAACAGAGCCTCCTCCTCCGAGCTTGTCATCGACCCCCAAACCCTTATCCCAGACTCCGAGACAAACGCAAAGCAGGACTTGGCCACTCGTCCGTAAGACATCCCCCTACATTGGGCTCTCTCATCCTGTGCCCTTCTTCATGCCTATGACTGATGATAGGTTATTACCAGATGTATTACCTTATGGACCTGTCTTTCTTTATTACAGCTGTTCTAGTTGGACACCTGAGTAAAATGTCCAGTGGCATGAAAATTGTAATCTGTATGTTCCCCTGGAAGAGGCAATGTGAAGATGATGAATATAGATATGAGTCTTTGTAATTGTCTCTTCTCCATGGCAATTAACAGATTACAGATTTAAACTCGCTTTCAGATAGGAAATGATTATGTATAGCCCAGGTGATCTTACTCCAAAGGATTTTCTTGTTAATATATGTATATATTGTCCTGTTAGTCATACATAAAAGCATCCATAATACAGTAAAGTTCAGCACTAATATGGAAACTGGATTTTAAAATATTTTGAGTGCTGTGACGTCTAGAACTTTTCCCCCACCTACTAATCTCCCAGATTCTAATTGGAAAATTAGAATGCATCAAAGGGATTTTCTGATAGAAAGATCACACACTGACCATAGTATGTACTGTAACTCATTACAAAAGTTCCTGTAAATGATTTAAGTATTGTTATAAATACTTCTCTTCATCAGGCTGTTCAAGTTTGTAGATGAGGCTTCCCTGTTCTCCAAGGGCACATTTTCAGCCTTCCGGGCTTTGCTGGACAATTACAAGAGAATCACGGGTGTGACTGAGGACTTTACCCAAGAGCAGCTTGCCGAGCAAGATACATTCCTCAGAGAAGCGATCTCCAACACCAAGCTCGGGAGGGAGCTCTACGCCTTCCTACACCAGAAGGGTACCCAAGTCAGCTTCTTCCTCTGACTCCCAGATTGGTTTCAGTCCTGTAAAAAACAGTATGGCACTGTGGTGTATCAGATCTAAGAGATTATTCTGTCCAAGGAAGTTCACAGTGAAGGATGTCATCATGGGAAGTGCATAATACAATACAGGTACATTGAGTCAATGTGCCGGTCACTTTAGCTCAGCATCTATGCTAACAGCACCAATGTGACCTATGTCCATATCCTCAGGATATTACAGTTCAGAGGATGAGTTTATACATGACCTGAAGATGATGTGGTTTGGGCTCTACTCACGCAACAACAACAAGTTGGACTCGAGTGGATTTGAACACATCTTTGCAGGTTTCTTTGTGTCGTTCACCTTAATCTGTTCTGGAAGTCTTCCATTTGACTCTGACAGTCTGTCCCATGCACTCACTCTCTCCTTCTCTGTTTTGCTTCTCTGTTGCAGGAGAGGTGAAAAATGGTAAGGTGTCTGGCTTCCACAATTGGATTCAGTTTTATCAGCTGGAGAAACAGGGACAGCTCAATTACTACAGCCACAGCTTTGATGGACCTGTAAGTTCAATGCCAAACTCTCAAGCATGGTCACCTCCTTTTAATTGTCACCCTGAAATGCAGGGCCATCTTATGAATTTCTGTGAAGGTGTCTCTGTCCTTTTTTTCCTTTCTACGATTCTCTCACTCCCAGTGGATGAATTTTCCTGATGTGCTGGGCATGCAGTTCATGTGGGATGGATACTACAAGCAAGTTGGCTCAGCCATTATTGGCAGCAGCCCTGAGTTTGACTTGGCCCTTTACAGTCTTTGCTACATCACCCGACCTGGTAAAAGGTGAACATTCTCTATGTGAGGCAGCACGGAAGGTTGTCTGTTTATGCAAGTAATAATGTCAATAATCCGGAGTGTGCAAAATGCCACCACTTGTCTAGAATGCTAGTATTTCTCTGTCCATTTCCAGATGTCGCCTCAGTCTGGGGGGGAAGACTCTAAGTATTCAGACCTACACCTGGGATAACTCGTCTTACGGAAACGGGAAAAAGTTCATTGCTTCAGCATACCCAGCCACCCCATGAGGTGTTTACGTGTGTTTGAGGCTGACATTTAACACCAAATATAACTTTGAATTGCAGATAAACTGTGTTGCAGTCAAATGTTTCTTTCCCTGAGTTAGCTTGTCTCACTTTCCGTACTCTTTCTATCTTTATTTGTTCCTATTTTATTTTTTGAATCCCCAATCGCTTTCGATTTTTAGAATCTCTATGCTACACTACATGATCATTGTGTAAAAAATGCTAAATTACGTAAAATACCCAATGCATGCGAAATAAAGTTAACAGATAAAAAATACCCAAAGATACCCAAAAATACCCTGTGCATGCTGATATAAAGTTAACAGATAAAAAAATCTAGCACCAACAAAGGGGGAAGGAATATTCTGTGTTAACTTTGCAGTAAGATAAGCATACTCATTGGCTTTATAGTTGGCCAGCTATTACTACTGTTTAAAACACCAAGCATTGTTATTCAGTTACAGAGCAATTTGATCCAGGAAGTGCTCTAGAGTAGACGAGTCAAGATTTTCTAATTAACGAGCAAACTTGATAGCCACGCTCCCCACTAATGAGCCGATTCTAACGCCCAGATCATTAGGGTTTGCTCACAAAAGGCTGGATTTGGGATCATTTTTAGAACAGTGGACACACATACTTAAGCAAGTGCTTAGTACTGAGAGTGAAGGACAAGGAGCAGGGGTGGTATTTTGCCAGCTGAAAATAGTTTTTAAAAAGTAAATAGCTTATAATGGCATTATAATAGTATAATGGCCAGGAGTATATTGTTGCTGAGCTAAATATTAAGCAATTCTGGAGGCAATGGAAAATATTGATGAATGTATCTCAAATGTAAAAAGTGCATTTTAAATAAAAACCTCCTGAAAAGTTTGCTATAACACTTTTATCCACTGAACACAAAGTGATTTGGTGATTCACCAATACTTGCGTTTGAATGAAAAATGAACATCCTATATAACTTACGGTATAACTTAAATAACTAACATTTTTAGACAACAATTATACACCAACAGTATGGGTCAGACTATGTTTCTCTAGCACACATAATAAAGCAATTAATACTATAGAACAGAAAAAAATGAATTCTAAAGTTCAAATTAAAAAATAACTAAAACAGAAATAGTCTGGAAACCTTAAAACTAAACTTAAATTGAGAATATATAAATAAGAAACATTTTTAAAAATTGAACACAAACTCTTTAACAAAACACAAATTTGAGATGTTATTACAAAAATAACTGTTATTAACGGTTATTGCAGAGATTTATCAGATTAATCCATTTTTGATTTATTTTTACACCCCCCCCCCCTTTTCCTCCCCTTATGGATTTTAAGCATAATCCGTCATGTGCTCAGTGGACCTTACAATAGTCACACTGCTATGAGAACAACGGAATTGTTTCTTCATTTAATAGATTTGGAAGATTTCTATGTCCTCAATTAGTACAACAGCTGACAGCCGCCCAACCTCAAATGAATCCCTGAATCCCCAAAAGTAAAAAAAAAAAAAAAAACCTGTTCTTGTGTGAACAAAAACAGACAATTTGCCAGACAAATTGCTAACGCGAAATTCACTCAGGCCAGGTTTACTAAACAACATGGCTCTCTCAGATGTGTACATTTTACCATGAGAGATTTGCCTCAGCATAAATATATTAATCCCGCTAAAACTATTCAAAGATGTAAATACACAAGAATTATAATTGTTTTATGAAGTGTTTTGACAATTAGATAAACCTGCAATTTTTTTTTACAATAAAGAAAACATTTTTGGATTGATAAAAACCTTTACACAAGGCTTCAGTGGTTCTTATAAAATTGTTGTTGAATACCTACTTTCCAATTTTTTTAATCATCAAATAATAGACACACATGTAATTTATTAGTTATTATTTATTGCATACATGTATACAAAGAATAAAAAAGAAACAGGTTGGCATTCTTTCTGAATACCAAAAAACAAAAACAAAAAAATCAGAATGTTCATGATTTTCAGAACATATATAATTAAGTATGTGTAAGCCTATAGATTTTAAGGTAATTTTGTTGTCCTATGGGAATGATTGTGTATGTGACATGTGAGTTGTGTTTATGATGTGTCCCACCACTAAGCAACATTTCCACATCTCCTTGTGATTCACAGATCTATTTCAACTTTTAGCACATACAAACTGTAGAGTTAAATTACTTGTTGAACATTGCATGTCTGTTTATGGGGTTTAAGTTTCATTTTGCTGATATGATTGAACTCAGAGACTGAATGTTGAAAAGGCAATTTAATGAACGAGAGGTATTTTCCAGTCTGTTATTTAAATTAACTAATACTTACCAAGGACAAAAGAGTGTGCAAGCTTAAATCTCCCTGTTATCTATCAAGTACGTTTATCACCAAATTAAAAAAAAATATATAATACCTTGCTCTTAATTGTTACATGGCACTAAACAGTAGCTTATCCAGCTGCACGTGTTAACACTGCCTAATATAGAAAGTTTAATACAGACAAACTGGTAAACAATTATCCTCCTATCAGCAGAAATAAAAGAGGCTAAGGCAGGGTAAAACATGATACTGAATGGGTGAATCAGTGTAAGCGTAGGTGAGCTTAAATCACACCCCACATTGCAGTTCAAGTCTTATTAAATCCCAGCTGATGCAAGACAATAAAATCCAAAGCAACTGTATTACTTTTAATCTCCTCATTTTTCTTTTTCGGCCGGAAAATAACCATCCCTCTTTAATCTAAATTCTGAAGTCAATGCCTTGGTAAGAAAAAAAGATTACAGACAGAGTTATAGACATTTTGCTATGTTCACGTTTTTTAAGCATTATCTCTCACTGTCTCTCCCTGTACCTTGGGGAATTCTGATCTCTCCCAGGACAGCCAGATTAACAGATGGGCTCCTGTCCCCTTTTGCCCACTCTGAAAAGCATGACAACAGACATGTCAGTGGTCTTAGAATAGGTTTGGAGAAAAATGTGCGGTTTTCAGCCATGAAAATGATTTGTGCAGTTTTGAAATCTTTGAGAGGAACTGTGTTCCAGTCCAAAGGAAGCATTGTGTAAAAAAATGACTGCAGCCTTGCACAGAAATACACCGGGGTGGCTGGATCTTACAGCTTTTGTACTGTTTTGGTTTATTACCCTTTCTGTTAAAAATGTGCTCTCAATTAATAAGTGAGACCAGTCTAAACACTTAGAACCTGGAAAGATAAGGGGTCTAACGTGTGTCCTACTCAAACAGATGGGTCCTTGGGTGTTTCCTTCAATCACGTATTCTCTCATACACACCCACACACACACAAAAACACACATACACACACACACACACACATACACACCCACACACACCCACACACGCACACACACACACACACACACACACACACACACACACAAATACAAACACACAGACACGATTAAATAACTGTCAGGTGTACACACATGCTACCACGAGTGGTGACGACACCAATTATAGACACAAAAATAAAAACAATCCCTAAGGGCTGTCACAGAGTGTATGTATGCGCATGTGTGTTTGTATGTCTGTATGAACAAACAAGAGGAAAACGAAATTTAAGAAACCATCTATCATTTATTGCTTAATGCATTTAAATCAAAAATATGTATTTGGATATAACTGGAAATTACACAGAGTCAACCTAACTGGAAATACATTTTATGTCACTTTAAGGCTTAGATGTTCCCACTGTGGGCTACAGGTGTGTTGTAACATTAGCATAGACCCCTGGGATAGGTGGTTGTGGGATCAACTGCGGAGCATGAGGCAAATGTGGAAGGCAACATTTCAATTCATATGGTTATGTCGCCCCACTCCTTTCTTCATTTGGGACAACCCCACACTGCCTCGTCAACACACAATTCCCATGCTCCTCGTTCCATTTTTCAACTCCGAGAACCTTGACCATTGTTTCATCTTAAAATTAAGTGAATCGCCTTGTATAAACACTAAAACAAGGGGATAAGGATATCCTTATCTAAGCCTCTGTCTTTGAAGAGCAAATGAAATTTGGCCATAGACTCAGCTGAGAGGTTCTCTATTTTATCAATATGAATCTTTATGTTCCAGGTTTACTGCGCAGGCACTGTTATTGTTAGTGATGAGTCACAATTCTGGTATTTTATTCTCTTGATTCTCATTTTACATGTGAACATTTTCACTGTGTCAAGGGATCGCAGGATCGGAGACCAAACATGACTGATACTGAAGCCTCCTGTAATAGACGCACTGCACTCTCTTATAAAGCCATCTGTTCATCCATGGAGCGTCAATGGAGCAATGTTAAAGCAATGTTATGAGAATGTTCACAGAGTGCAGTTTGAAGAAGATTATAGAGGCAATCTGTGGTATAAAGGGTAAGGTAAGGAGAGGTCATGGGACAGAGAAATGTAGTAAATAGTCCATTAGCAGTATAAAATTGTTTAAATGGAAACAGGATTCATACAGACATTTGTTTTGTGAATAATTTGATCGAAGAGAATTTCAATTGATGTGTGATTCGAAATTTCACTATCAAACAGTTTGTTTATAATAGTAATTACTTTGAAGCTAACTTAACATAAACGTATGCAGTATAATTCAGTGATGCACGCAGGAATGGGAACTTTCGAATTCAGTATTACGTCTTTTACACATGTTTACTGGAAAACTCCTTCATTACAAATTATTTAATATATACCCATTAAAGAACTCTGATTCTGGTGTAAAGAAGGGATTAAATGTTTAAACGGCTACCTTGCCGTTTCGTGTGTGGATTTATATCTGTGTTGAAGCGTGTACGTGAGCAGATGTGAGTCTCGTGCGAACAATAGGATTATTGTAAAGACACGTGTGGCCCACAAGTCTCGCCTCTCCGTACAACAAGACCACAAAGACAGGCCCCCCACACCCCCCACCCACCCCATGCATCAAGCTCCGCAGAATGAGCGACATATGTTTCGTTGTCTGTCCTGTTGTCAAAAATTTAAAACTACTAAACTTTTATACAGTTTAAAACTTTAGATCTGAAACAACGACTTTTATTTTTATACTATATTCATATTTTGTTACACAATAGCAGTCTTTTTACATTAAATTTTTATACGACAAGCACCTCAATCCATAAATGTTTCTCACATTTATCGAAACATAGGCTGGGACCAACTCGCTAATCGATCTATAAACTTATTTTATAACCATTTCTTTTTTATGAAATATGAAGAAATAAGATACTAACAACAAAAATGAAGAAAACGCCATTGACAACCATTTCATTAATAGGGTTGTCAAAGTTTTGATTTGGTCCCAGCCATAGACAGATCGTGATAATTCCATACATATTGCTGCAGGATCAGAATGGAGACATAAAAATAACTGGTAATTTCCAGTTATTCAAATAAATAATTGCATTAACAATTTGTGAATTGTTTCAATTTTGTAAGAGACTTTTTGTTTTCAAGAATTCAAATCCGTTTAGTCGTTTTCAGTCAATGTATTCCCTAAGATTGATTTTCGTTTGATCGTTTCGTAATCTTGATCTTTATGCTTAATTGCCAACGTGAGGTTGTGTGAAGCTTTTATCTATGGGATAAAGACAAGGCACGATGAGCAAGCGGGTGAAGCGCAAATGCACCTGCTAGGACCAAGCCAAGCTGTCAAGTGTAATATAACTCCGTGGACCGGACACGCGTCTGTTTCTTTCCTGTAGAGCTGGGCCCGCTGCATAATTTGTAATAATTTTAGTTAGAATGAACAGAACATTAAATTATTTAATATATCGTTAATGTGCTTGAAATAAATCAGTGATATTGAGTGAACAATCAACAAAATGTAAAAAATACAAGTATTTTGTAATTAATAAACACTGCCAGTATTAATTCATACATCCCAACTTTTGACTTACGTTGGGAAAAATATAATAGGCGATTATGAGGTGACACAATAATGAAAACATGCATAATCGATACTGAGTGAATCCGCGTTATAATTATTCCTATAACCTATTATTTCTAATGTTCTACCTATTACTTTAACCGGCATGTCCTTTTATATTGGAATTGATTATCATCTATAGTCTTTTAATATATGTAGTCTGGAACATATGGTCAAGTTTTGTTAATGATACTTATATCCGCAGTGAACGTGCCACGGGCGCGTCCATATCATCTGAAATGGGCGGAGCCAAAAGACGTGATTCAAAGTAGGGGGAAAAACAGATCTCCAATCTGACCAACTGCCAAGTAAACGATGCTCAGACGGATAATTGAGAGAACGCGACAGCTCTGAAAGGAAGCACGGTCACCAGACACAGAGAGGAAAATATAGCCACGGAGCAAGGTGTTTGCTGAAGATCACAACGGTACTTTGAAAAAGTGAAGAAAAAATTTTGAAAAGTGAAGGAAATTGGGCAGAGCGTGCGGTCCTTGAAACGGGTAAATAGTTTTTTTTTTGCAGTTTTTAAATATCATATTTGAACGTTTTTGTACATTTCCATATATTCGTTTTGCCGCACGTTGAACACGTAGAGAGAAAATATTAGTCACTAACCATTCGCGTGGGCTGACTAAACTTAAACAAAGTTGAACAGCAAAAACATTCGTTTATATATTCGTTGTTATATTCGCATTTCGCTGGGTATATCGAAAATTACTCAAGTTACAAATAATGCAAAGTAATTATTTAAGTTAATTAAGAAACCTACTATATCTTCGGTTTTGGACAAAACGGTGTAAAATGTTCCTGGGACTATTGTGGGAAGATTATTACGTGTAATGCGTTTTTGTAATTATTAAATTATTTAAGTGTCCTAGTTTTTAGTGTCAGGCATCCAGCTTGTTTGGTATGGAGGCAATAAAATACTAGTTAATCACTTGGGGGTCTCAAGTGTCTCAAAATTAGGACTCTAATTTTGGCAAATTTCCCTTTTTTTTAAATTCTGGAGACGGAAAAGAAGATCTGTTAAATACACTTATGATATGGCATAATGTTTTTTTTATTTATTATATTTTTTATGTTGAATAACTTTTTTATTTTTTAGATTTTAGGGGAATCAGACACTTACACGTCCTCAGACCTCAAGTCTCTCCTTGGATAAACTCTTGGCTGAACTAGATTTATTAAAACAGGGTGTGTTTAAAAATAAAAAATAACTTCCTGTTTTTTTAATCTTTTTAGAGCATTTAATGATCTTTTGGATGTTCCAAGAAAAAAGTAAACACATTTTGAAGGATTAAAATTGAATTATGGTAATGGAGAACCAATGAGCAGAGAAGCCTGGTAAAGGCAGAAATTGCATATAGACACATCAGTTTAATTGTTTAGTGCATAGTGGTAAAGATAGCATTAGGAGAGGGTAATCTGATCCTGGATTACAGGCTTGAAGCAAAACAAGTTGCAAGAGAGGAATTGCCGTACTTCTGGGAGCTGTCCAGAACCGAGTGCTGAATTGAGCCTTACTCTTTGGTATTTTCATCTCTGATGGCCCTCTCCACCCCAGTCGAGGGAATCTTTTAGAATAAATTCTAATCATTGATGTTAAATAAAGGTTCTGAAGCTGAACCTGTATATTAACAAAGGTTAAGTGGCATGCTGCACTCTGAGGCTAAGATCATGGGTACTTTGAACCCTTGCCAAAGTTGAATCTGGTAGCAGGGCTGACCCAATTCTAAACTCACAAGGCAATTACACAAGGTTAGTCTGACTCATTATGGGATAAGACTGCTATATATATTTATCTGGGCCAGTCACCTTTCACCTTCCCCAAATGCCTTTGGTGAGTTAGACCTAGACCTAGAAAGCCCTCATTAAATCACTTTACATTGGCTTGTTACTCGTGACCTACGACAGAATTTAGCTGCTTACAATATTTATACTTTAAATATTTTTTTCTTATCTTAAATAAATTAGAGTCCTTGGGGTTTATGGATGAGTTTTGAAGCTGTAAAGCCCTGCATTACTTTTGGTTAAAAGGATAAAGAATTTTATGGGATATACTTAAGGGACAATACTTTTGGTGAACAAAGGTAAAGTGATGTACACAACGATTGGGGTGTCTATTAACAAAACATTTATATTTTATATTAGAGAAATTATTGTGAAAAAAAACCTTTTCTGAGCAACTCGTGTCTTGAGTTAGAGCAGCTGAGTGAGAGAATGAATGTAGAGTTCAGTAGTGCTCTCATAAGCAATTTCCTTGCCCTGTCAGCGTCTGGGTTTCTGCACAGAAATAATATATTAACTGTAGTCGTGGACTACCATACCAATAAATCCCACATTTTTGTGGTTGCTATTGAAGTGACAGATATTTTGTGATGTGCCACTGCTGTGCTATTTATGTAACTTCTTAAATAACTAACATCTTAACTAACGGTTTTATGTATATATTTCTTTTAGAGCACAACCATGACAAAGCCTTACAGTAAGACAGAAGATGTGACTGACTTTGTGAGCACTCTGGGTTGGATGGATGAAGATATGAGCTCCCAGGATGGAGAGGAAGAGCCTGAGATGGGGCAGAGCAGGCTGTGTGGTGGTAATCATCATGTTCAGGAGTTGGAAACTGAGGGTATGGAGGAGGAAGAGAATGAAGACGATGAGGAAGAGGATGGTGGAGAAGAAGGGGGGAAAGAACCAAAGCGTCGGGGCCCCAGGAAGAAGAAGATGACCAAAGCTCGGCTGGAGAGATTCCGTACCCGACGTGTGAAGGCCAATGCCAGAGAGCGGTCACGCATGCATGGTCTGAATGATGCTTTGGAGAGCTTGCGGAGTGTGATGCCTTGCTACTCTAAGACCCAGAAGCTTTCCAAGATCGAGACTCTGCGGCTGGCACACAACTACATTTGGGCCTTATCTGAGGTGCTCGAGGGGAGCCAGTCCACAGAGGACCGGAGTTTTATGGAAATGCTATGCAAGGGTCTTTCACAGCCCACCAGTAACCTGGTGGCCACTTGTCTACAGCTTGGGCCAGGCCCAGTGCTGCTTGAGAAGCTAGATGAGTGTGGAGGGCAAGGGCCAGCTGGGGTTGTTGGTGTTGGGCAACAAGGACAAACTATGAGCTACCCTTCCCCAGGCCTGCCGAGTCCTCCTTATGGCTCATTGGAAACCTCTCATCTCCTCCCATTGAAAGGATTTATGGGAACTACCTATGAGAACCCCTCCCCAAATGAATGCAGTGATGGCACACCCCCTTACGACGGGCCCCTAACACCGCCCCTCAGCATTAACAGTAACTTTTCTGTCAAACAGGAGCCTTCTCTCCATGAATCAGAAAAGAATTACATCTCCCAACCCACACATACTGCCCACTACCTTCCTTCCCATCACTACCAGCCTTCCCTCATGGGCAGCCTGCCAGCTTCCCAGAGCCACATGCTCTTCCAGGCAGCATGCTATGCGGTACCCTTGGATATGTCCTTTGACTCCTTTGCTCCAACTTACATGGTTACGCCACAGTTGGGCAACATCTTAAATGAGTGAAGTGGGAAGAGACACAGAGAGACAAAATTCTCTCCATATAACCCTCCGATTCCAAACCTACCCAAAGCCTGTCTTTGTAAAAGATTGAGTTGCGGCAAGGAGACAAGTTTTTGCATTTGAACTTTCTTTGTCCTAACTCGTCGGGCAGAGAATCTAGAACCTAGAGTACTGTAAGACAGCCAAGTTTGGATCTCCTGAAATTCAGCCGCTTACCCACTTCAGCCTATCCTATGTAGGAATCGGAAAAGACCCGAGGAGGCTAAAATGCTAGTTTTATTATATTTATTTTGATCATAATCATTGTTATATTCATATTTCCAAATATTAGTCTTAGGCATAGGCCACAGTGTGGGGTTCATTGATCAATGGATTAATCAGATATCTACATACTTCATGCTTATAAGTATTTTTACAAGATTAACATAATAAAGAAATGGTAGCATTAGCCAACCTACAGGTCAAATCCACCAGCGATCAGAAGAATCTTTAGTTACAGCACATGGACGCCTAGCAAACAACCATTACTTTTTTGGGAAACAAATAAATTTTTTAGGTCATTAATAAATATTTTATTTCTACTACTATTTGTTTCTCCCCTCCCATCCTGTCCCGTCCTGTCCAGATCCATACCGCCCTGTCCAGCCCCTGTTTATTTACTTGAAAATTATTATTATTTATTTATTTTTACTGTTTCTGGTTTGTCAATTATTTTCCAGTTATTTATTATTTGGGTTTAATTGTTTTGTTAATTATTTATGTTTTGCACTTAAGAAAATTAATGTATTTATTGAATGTATTATGTTATGAAAAATATTGTCGATTAGTATGCTCCTAAAAATAACTACCTACAGCAGTTATTGTAACATTGTTACATCTGTAAGCTTAAAACTCAAATAGCAGACAGTTAAGAGAAGAAAAAGAAAACAAATTCATTCAATAAAATCTGTAAGCAATGATTAGAAACAAGGAACAATAAAAATAATGAAGCAGTCAGGCCTGGCCTCATATAACCCTGAAATTGATGGTATGAATTTTAAAAAATGGTCTACTGAGATATTTCATGCTGTTATGACACTATGTATGTTAAAAATGTGTTTTTTAATGGAAATGCCAATACACATATATGCAACCATACAAATAAATCATTCTGGTAAATATGCAATTTTACATACAAGGACCAAATAGATTTGTACCCAAAATTTGCAACAAAAACAAAAATGAATTTTAGTTAAAAATGGGAAAATGCAATAAAACTGCTGTAAAGAATTTGGTTGTCCTTATTTTTACATAAAAGGTCTATAATGAAAAAGAGCCATACATTTATGTTTGTGTTTTTGTAAACGTTTTTTAAGGGAAAGTAGATTAAGATGAAAATATGTTTTTGAAATAAATAAAGTCTTCAAAAAATTGAACAGGATTGCTGTGCGTATTCTTTTTATTCAATACACATCAAATGAAAAGATAAACTAATAAAATTACTTTTTTCCATATATTTAAAATAAATCCCAGTGAAAATATCTTAAATATGAATTGTCCCAAATGTATTTCTATGCTTGATTGAATAAATAATACAGAACTCTGGTATAGAACTAAAATACATTTGAAACTAAAGCTTTACATAAGTCATCTTTAGTTCATAATAACACCTGCTACCCCCTCTTAATATTTGTCATTAGAGCACAAATATAATCTTTCCGAGGCTGAAAAGCTTAGAGTCTTGGGCTGAATGGCCACTGGGCAGTCCCGCAGCCTTTCGTATGTTGGGGCTATTGGAGAGTAAGTGATCGGTCATCCACTCTTCTATAGGACCCCCTCTGCTCTGTCAGGGAGTCCACAATAGTGGACATGGGAATTGAGAAGTGCTGAACAGGTGAACGTGACACTGGCAACATCTTATATTCCGCCCACTTACCCACCACTTTCATCTGACGTAAAAAAAATACATTAAACACGGACTGCAAACCTCTCCAATTAATCGAATCAATCAAATCAACAGTTTCATAGTTTTAACACATGAGAACAATTACTATGACATAAGCCCGTATTAATTCCTGGATTTGTATTACATTCATTTCTGCAGTATAATTCTGCACAAACTGTTGAAGCAGTCTATAACTTGAAGTCAACTGAGCAAATATATATAGTCAATAATTAACTTTTAAGTAATTGTTAGCCTTTTGGCTAACTGACGGCTAAATATGTGGAGGGTCTCCAAAGAACACAGGGTGGCTCAAGCGTAGAAACACATGGTGAGTAGAGGGACAGGATAAATGGATGTGCGTACTATGGTAGGACTGTTCTTTTAGTGTTTGTGTGTGGGCTTTATGTTGTTACTTTAATCTTTTCCAAACTACCAGTGCTTTAGGTGTTTTCCCCTACAGTCCTGGGAGTGAGAGGAAAGGAAGACACATTTGTGATTGTAGGCACTGCAGGTTTATTGTAAATGCAGCCTGTTTTTTCTCTTGACCTTTAACCTGTATTGTTATGATGCTACTTGTTTGGGCTGGCAAGGCAGCTGGAAGAACAGCGGGGTAGTTCATTCCATAAGAGGGGGTTCTCTGACTGACAGCTGAGGCCAAATAAGAAAAATATGATGGAGGGGCAGGGGCAAAATGGGTCCATTTCATGCTCTTCCAAGCATCTATGCTATTCTGCACTGTGTCTTCATCATTAGAATTACTCATAATTCCACACAGGCCGGTGGTGATGGAAAGCCATCTTATTGACTTGTTTGCATCATTGTCTAATATGCCTTGTAATGTCCCTCTTAATGTCAATGCTGTGTGCTGTGCTGCTATGTGTATCCAAGCATAAATAATCTTAGCCATCTCTCCAAAAATTATCACTGGCTGTGAGGGGAGCAAGCACTGTCAGTGGCTGTGAGGGGAGCTAGCACTGTCAGTGGCTGTGAGGGGGAGCTAGTTCTAAATATGTTAATCTCATTTTACTTTGGTTTGAATCCGGATGGCAAAACACTTTGGTGATTATCCCTTAACTTCTGTTAAGTGCAACAAATCGTTGATTAAGGAAGCTGGTCTGTGAGTCCACTCCTACCACCTAGGCAAGGTAACAAGGTAACATACATAGGAACACCAGTTTTGGCAAGGTGCAAACTCTACCTAGGGGAAGAGATTCTCATTTTGTATTTTGATAAGTTCATATTGTTATAGGCCCTGAAATGTGTATAAGTATTAAGAGGGGAATTCCCGCATTGAAAATTGTTCGGACCTCCCTTTGCACATCTCATTGAAGTTTTAACTTTGGTTGGCCTCATGTGCGCTGGTCCTTCCCTCTGAGAGACTCTGAGACTGAACTTGAGAAAAACCTTCCAATACTCCCCCTTTAGCACTTAACATCATAACATCTTTCCCTAATGCAACCTTTGAGAAATTCTATCAAAAACAGAAACATGGGACATACTGGACTGTATACTGGAATATATTGGTCCAGCTCAGACACAATATATAGGATTGTGTAGGAGTAGGATTCAGCTACGCTTTTAAAAAAAAAGGATTTACAGAAAGGAGAATGGATGGTGAAGTCCATCTCCATTGCTTGAGCTTGAGTTTTTCTTTCAGATGGACTAATCTAGTGGTCTTACAACACAGTTCTAAAGCAGATGAAAAGTACTGAGCGGTATGTAGACCGGATTGTGGGATAAAGCATTGTCATTTAGATTTCTGGCTATAGAAAGCAAGGCTGCTTTAATCAGTGGCTGTGTTGTAATAATCCTCTGCTTTTAAACTGAAGTTAACATAGTTTAAAATGAAAACTCAAAGACAGGACCAGTGTGCGGGTGGGGGGAGGGGTGGTTGCTAAAGAGTGGGGGTAGACTGAGATTGAAAGAGACTTCATGTAAGCGAGGGACTAGGAAAAGTTACATCATAGGAAATCCAAACAACTATAGCTATATGATAGCATGTTTGACTGCAATACTACAGTACATGACTTTCTGCTACACCGTGGCAAATTTCACAGATTATTGTACACATTTCATGCTACAATTACATCAAAGCCTAGACTGCATTCAATTGTGTTGTGCATCAGGGACACGCCAAGCGAACATTGACTAGCAAATCAAATGAGGTGATATATACCACCGAAAAAAGGGACAGAGAATTTAGAGATGGAAAATAAATTGCTTTGGGATTGTATACACTTGCAAAGGGTTTTAGGGTTAAAGAGTTTCCAACGGGACACTAATGCTGTCATGTTTAATCTTGCCCCGCCTTCTCACACCTACTGAATTGTGGAAGTGGCCTGGTTTAACGACTGGTCAATGAGTAGAGAGAGGGAACAGATGGGGATCTCTCAGAAGGCGATACAAAAGGGAAGCAAGGCGGGAGTGTGACTGAGAGAGAGACAGAGCAGAACAGAGTAGACAGGCCATTTTGTAATGCCCAAAAAGGAACATTTTAACATTGTTTACTTTATAAATGTTCATACTAAGTATTACAAGCAGCCCGTCAGACACAAGCTCACTTCGGCAGAGACCAAATCAAAACTTTGACAAAATCGGTAATTGCATTCAATAAGAAATTGTATTTAATAGCCTTTTCATGTTTTGTACGATTTTATCAGTTAGCTATTGAAAAGCTATTGAACACACGCTGACAATTTATTTTTCTTGTGTGTGGGTGTATAAACGTTTTGACACAAAGCACATTTTCGGTGGTATTGCAGTTTTCTTGATGCCGATTTGTCACTGGGTTACTGCTGGTTATGTATAAAAACTTTCTTCCTCCTTCAGTCATCCGTATTTACTGTACCTTGTTCTAATAGGCCTTTAAATTGTTCCGCACCGAATGAGCGAAACAAATTAGCGGAAGTATTAACGGCGAAGAGACGTGACATACGATGTGTACGTGATAAATCCGCGGCAGGCGCGCGGTTATAGGAAAGTAAACCAAGACGGGACCGTGTACCGCTTCCGAAGTGATTTATTTTTCCGATAATCGCACGGCTCGGGTGGATTATCACGTCCGTACAACGGCACAGATTGGTAAATTGGAAGTTGTATAAAATGTACCAGTAAATACAGTTCCGGACTTTATCTTTATTTTCCGTTTGGTCTATTTAGATTTGTCGTATAAAACATTTATGTTTGCCCACGTATCAGAAATTTTGTGGGTTACATTATGAATTTGCATCGGATAACCGTATCATTTAAAAAGACACCATCGGTACATTCTACAATGTGCTTTTACTTAAGTGATTCACAACAAAATTACGGAGTGTGGGTTCAGCACCTAATGAGTTCAAATCAAGGTGGCGTCAGTAATCTGAGCTATATATATATATTTAAAAAAAACAGCACAAATAATGTAAAGCTTCGAAAAAATATATTTCCAATTAACAATATTAATTTTTAAAGACAGGCATTGACATCTGAATAAAGCTTGTATTTTAGCTTAATTATGCTAAAATGTGTATGTATTATTTAATATTATTATTTTCCAGATAGCCTGGGGAGATGCTATTTATGGATTCGTGATATGCCAATCAGTCTATAAAATATATCAACTGGAGGAAGCCTACATTGACAATTTAGAAACCAAGTCTGGAAGAGAAGCTTGCGCAAAATAAAAGAAAGGAAGGATATTTAGATCAAGAACGATTTGACTGAAGCAGAAAAACAGAGGAAAGGATGGAGGGGGAGGAAGAATTCAGTGGAAGGGGTCGGGTGTCTGAGCAACAGATGGGGTGCATTCTATGGATCTTTCGGGTTGTGAACTTTAGGTTGGCAACATCTGTCCGATTGTCCTTTGGCAATGCTGAGGTACTCCAGTGACACTTTGGGCCAACATTATCTTGAAAGTCTGTGCACTCGAACCAACAGACAGAAAGCTACGGACTGAGTAAGGGTTGCTCTACATCCACGATGCAAATACAATGAACTGAACTGAAAGTCTTCCCATAATCTGTAACTCCAAGAATGATCAGTCTTACATACTGTATATACAATTTAATTTTCTGTCTAATTCGGAGCCGAAGCAGAACAAAAGTCTTCACTCTCAGAAACAAAACTTTGGTGGATATTGAGAGCCATTGCTTTTACTCCAGAATGAGTTTTGTAATGATTACGAAAGCTAAATAAATAGCTGAAATGAAACTCAGGATTTCTGTAGATGTCTGCTCCTTCTACATTGTTAACAACAGGATTACGTTTGGGCAATGCCAGCCCTTGATACTTGCACCTCTTAACTGTTTGATTTAGATAATAATTTTTACAGCAATTCACCTCATCTGGCGTTTTAGTTGTAAATATGTCACTAATTGGGTGGCTACTCCGAAACATGCAGGATTTCGAAGGCTGGGATTTCCCCTCACCCGCTCCATGATCTAAAGTCTGGTTTTAGGTCACCCAACAACCTTTGGCTGGGGTAGAATGGGTACAATCCAATTAGGATTCGATCTTTGTCTTTTGCCATTTTAGTGCTATACAAACCCTGCCCATGCTTGACATTATCTTATAGGATTTACTATGCATTTTTAATATTTAATGACAAATACTTTTTTTTCAGCTGTCTTCCCTGATCGTCATACTGCATTGTAGACAGTTTCTATCACAGTGATTTTTTTGTTGTATAAAGTTTAATTTTATTTTCTCTTTATTATCCTCTTTTGTCAGGGGATAAAACAGAATTCAGAGACCGGAGCTCAGCATGCAAAGCTATATAGATGTTAATCCAGAAATGAGAAAGGAGAAGAGAGGGAAAAAAACCCTAATCCCCCTCCCGCAACCGTCCACACACAATTGTACGTGAGAGTCACACACAAACACATGCCTCAACACACATACTTAACTTTTCATTGACCCTCGGTGGGTCTAATGTCAATTTTTTTTGTAGACATGATCCATATTTAACGTAAATAATAGACTTAATAATATACACTATGTGTATAATAAAAATATTGTAAATTGACTAAACAACACATAAGAGTCCAATACATTTTAATTACTATAATACAACGTCATAACTCATGGTAAACAAAGTCCTTATTTGTAACTTCCGCCATCTTGCCAATTAAATAAATGTGGACTGGCTACCACCACGTGTCAAACAGTGACAGTATTAATTACTGTGTGGTGGAGTGGAACAGTGCCAATAAAGAAGAATCCTGTAGTTGGCATGGGTTCAAACAACAAGCCACATCACCGCACTACAATCTATATTTCACCTGTTGCCTATAGACTTCAATGCATGAACCACTCTTGGTAAAGGTTTGTCTTTTACATTATCTTTTACTGCTGATGTAATTAGTTACTTGGACTGTCAAGTTCTTCTTTCAATTTGTCTTCAGTTCCACCTCTCTGCCAATCCTCTGCATAGGCCCAGAGTGCAATTCAGTATGTGACAGATGTTACTGGGACAACCGTTGATGCTGGGAAGGCGGGAGAGGGAATGGAGCCATCTGTGCCGGGTCAGAGGTCTGCAAGGGGAGAGGGGAACGTAGAAGACAACAACAAAAAAAAGAATTACCTAATGGTATTTGTGTGAAACAGACAAATTCATTGATTAAGTCCTGTTTGGGCCATGAGGATGGTTTTATTTCCATTTCTGGAATAAAGCTACCTTCTGTGTGTGTGTGTGTGTGTGTGTGTGTGTGTGTGTGTGAGCGTGAGATCGTCAGTGGAAGATTGTGGAGTCCAAGCGTCACTCAGTGGCCATCCTAGGGTACTGCAAAATCTTCATATACTATATAAACAGATTTGCCTTAATAGGCAACAGCCACAATTCACTTACATTGGACACAGGCAAAAAATGTTTAGAGCTGAAGAGGGGCTAAGAAATTACAAAAAAATTAATAAACACTGACCTCAAAATCTACTGTATGGTAAATTAGACTTAGGTAGAAACAGCAGATATACAATGCCTGGTGCAAGATTAGTTGCCTGACCAAACAAAAACAGGGTGTTGTAAGAATCTTTGAGCCCTTGCAAAAGAACAGTAACAGTGCAATCATGGCTAGGAAACCTGATAAATTATTGGCCAGTAAAGATCTTTGACCCTCATTGCCAGATCCTCAGATTTGTGACAGTTTTGGAAATGGAAATGGCAGGATGCTTCATGCAAGTGATGCAGTAGATGAGGTAGCTAGTGGTGTGTGGTGACCTCCAGATGACCTTGAAATAAACAAAGGTGCAATGCAGATGTGGATATTGCTGGACACATACTTGAAGCTGATGTTCTGGCTTCTGTTGCAGCTGAACTTGCCTGGTGTGGATAGACAAGACAGCACTTGTAGATTTGGTGGTTGGTGATTTGAGATACAGACTGCCAGGGAGGTAAAGGCAGGCTAGGCAGTCAGGAACCTAGCCAGAAACAAACAAATCTTCACCCTGCACAGAACTGCAAGTAACAGGGCTGGGGAGTGCTGGTTGAATGGGACAAAGAACAAGTCCACGTGTTGTTGGAGAATGTTAATTGAATAATTGGACATGGTGCTGAGGAACGTCTGATACAGGGTTTAGTATTCGGGAGATGATGACCTCTGGTGGTGAACTGGTGACGTGTAGAGTGACGATGTAACAGTACGATTTTTGCTCAATACGTTACAGTGCGACATTGTAAAAAAAATAAAATGATAAAAGATACACAATAGCTAATTAGATGGTGTGTTCGCATCAGCGAACTTGCCTGCTAGACTGAGGCAGGATTTTAAAATGTCAGGTGCTGGCATGTCATACTCGCGCATCAATCACAAACATCTGAACCAGGTCCCTTCTGCAGTCCCCAGCTTGTTGCATTCCGTGTAAAGCTTCTGTCAAGTCCCAGCCAGTAGACTTATATTTCTCCAGGGTGATTATATGTCCGGTCTGGGGTGTGACCTATTATGTTGAATGTATCTTAAATACCAACTACTCGGTGCACAATGAAGAAAGTAGATAATACGAAATATGTTTACGTTAATTTATATTCTTTAACAATTCTTATGCGCCCAAATGAGGGTTGCGCGTGCACTTCAGCTTCATCAGGTGCAATGGATGCCTTATCTAGAACAGAGTAAAAAAACACACCGACTCTTTGAAGTATACAAAAAAAAGACTTAACATTCCAACACACTATTACAGGTAATTCTAACATTTATTATCGTCGAACCGTGTTCTGGATTGATGTAAATTGTCCGTAACCCGTAAGGTGTTGAATGGTTTGTTTTAAATCATGTCCATTTTCATTTTGTATTAAGCTATTAGTGATACTGTAATAATGACTATTATTATGAAGTTTGATGAGGCTTTATTAAGTATTTATTTATTCACCGCATTCTAATTGTAGTCAGCGGCAATGACCCCGCCTGCTCCTTTGCTCAGGCGCCTTTGGTTGTCTTCCAACCTGCAAACGGATCCGTAAGGTCACTTAACGTTCTTACTTTAGTTATAGCCTTGTCGTCACGTGGATGGGGAACGATACGGGCAGAACACCTAACAGCTGACCGAGCGCAAATAACTGTCAGTCATGTTCATCTTAACCATTCTAATTAGCCGACCAAGCATAACTCAATGGGGCGGTCGTCTAAGTTACAGCCCCGGCCACTCGTCCAAAGCAGTCAATGTTTTTAAAAACGTTGTTATTTTTTTATTTTAAGTTTTTAAAAGTTATTTTAAACATCCCTTAACCCTATTTTAAATAATAATTGATAACATGAGTTATGTCCGTTAGACCTGAAAACTAAGTTTGCTAATAGTATTTATTCAGTATTATTTAAGTTTTTTTTCATTAAATGCATTTAAATTATGTTTTAAATATAAATTGAATAACAATATTTCTCTATTCTTAAAAAAGGCTACCTAACTTTTAAAAACATCAGGCAAATCGTTATGAATATTTATCTTATTAATTGACTTATTTGTAAACAAATTCATCAAAAGGATTGGGGGAAGTCTGATTTCATGCTTGAGACCACTGCTGGTTAATTGTCCCCTGGTTCAGAAGTTGGTCTAGTCTCAGCGGTGGGGTGGTAGCTAACCACGGGGTGGCAGTAATTGCATACGTGAATGGTGATTTTCCAATCCCCTATATATTTGTTAATGACCACTTCGTGTTTTAATAGTTTTTTTTTTGGATAAGTTGTCTCTTTTTGTAAGATTAAGTTGTAACATATAAGTACTTTTAAAAACAATGAGCACGTTCATTCCTTATTGGGTTTTTCAGAGTTTAATGGCCTAGCTACTTCTATTTTTCTGCAAACTGTGATTTGATGTTATATACTATAATTTTTGTGTCAGGAAGAATAAATCTAGGTCAAAAGGCAGGCAATCCCGAAGGTTCAGAATCTAGCTTAAATACTCTTATAAATTGACTTTCTATCTTAACAATAAAAATCGAACTCAAGGCAAAATGAATCAATTAATTATATATCATGGTGGGGCCCATTGAAGCCATCGTTCAGTTTCAGCCATACATGCTCCAAGTGACTTTGCTTCATCTATATCCGGGATTTGAACCTCAGTTACATTGCATGCTCGTTCATTTTCGATCTGCAAATGATGGAGTGTTTGGTTATTGTTATTAATGTTTTTAATATACAATTATTGTTCTTCATCCTTAAAATCTAAGATAATGGTCAATGGTCACAGTTACAAATACTTGAGAAATCATTCAAAATTTTAAATTCTGCCAAATTGAAAGATTAAATTTACAGAAAACATTTCAGGGCAGAGATTGAACACCACAGTATTTATGTGCACATGTATTAAATAAATACTGAGACGTGAAAGGTCTCGACCTCATGGTCAGACTAACATACCTTCCTAAATGCCTTCCTTAAAGTATTTATAGGATGAATACAAATGAAAGACTTTTATGTTTTTAAATGGAATGACTTTTTCTGTGTAAATGGTTGCTCTTGACAATATTTCCATTTTGTCACACTATAGTTTAAAAGACATATACCTAAGTGAGGATATGCTGTAACACTCGAAGGTGAAAAATAGGAGAAAGTGAAAGTTCTTAGTTAGGATGACAGCTTTAGTAGCATGAACTTTTCGGGAGAGCGAGTGGGAGGGTGAAAGAGAAGGAGGGTGTCCCCCCTGTAACTCTAACCCGAGGCTGTGCCATGATGAAATGTGCTTAGCGTGCCAAACTGTTGCTGCTTTCTTGCAACCCCCTTCCCACCCCTCCCAGCTGGCAACCAGCCAGAGGGAGGACTGTAAGTGCGCTTGTGTCCCTTGTTTTCAGGTATTTGCGGTTATTTATCTGTGCTCTTGCCTTTCCTTTTTAGGGGGACACTGCAGGCTCATTTCTTTCAGCAGGCACAACAATGAACTGAATTTGTCTACTTAACCATAGACTGGTCTTATTTCAAATTAAAGACCTGTGTTCCGGGGTTAGTACCAGTAAAAACTTGTTGATGATTAAGGTTTGTTTGAAAGTTATGAACAGATTCTTAGTGATATCACGTAATACTTGACTTAGAAACTTAGCGTAATTAGATTGTGAATGAACTGACATAACTTAAAGTAGCGGAAAGCAAACGGGTCCCAAAAGTTGTACATCTTCTTTTCCATTCATTAGCATGCTGAGGAGAAAATACCATTATAATATGTGACACATACAAATATAGAGGCTTAGTGACATAGTTTATGAGACCGTGCGATTGCAGGGCAGGGCCGGCGGTTACGCCACCCGCACTCTACATCCACATGTCTCACTGCCTCGGACTGAAGTGTGTAGATTTTTGTTGTTGTTGTTGTTGTGTATTGATTCCTTGTTGCGCTCTTGTCTCATGTACACAATCAGCTGCACAACTGATTAAATGTCCCTGATAGTTCCACTGCCACAACTAATCACCAAGTGGGGCTAGCTGTAAGTACAAAAGTGCATTTGTTGTTTTAGTTATGTAATTTTGGCTTTTCTTGGCATTAGAGGGCCACCATGGTGTGAGGCATGAACAGAGTATGACAGTGTTTGTTTGGATAAAGTTTCAGTATTCCTTCTTTCCTTAATTCAGTGTACCAAAACTGTTTAATAAAAAATGCATTTTGGAGCTTAACTTAAATATCGTAGTGACCTATTGTTCAGTTCCGCTGTCCATCTCCATGCAGACAGCCCTTTTATCCCCCTTTGTGGAGTTCTGTTGGATGTTTATTTAGCTCTTTCAGTGAGCAGTGTTAATGAAGTTGTTTGTCTTTATGTGGGTTATCCTACGCTTTAATTGAAACACAAACGACTGCTTGTCATCCATCCCTGAGTCCCTGTTTTGTCTGTCGGCAACCTTCTCTTTGCGATTAAGTCCTGAATTTGGTTTAAAACGCTAGTTCTCAGATTCTGTGTAGATCCGCTGGTTGAACTATTGACAACTCTGTATCATTTTCTCATTCCCTCTCGCTTCCCTGACCAACTCTCTCCGCCATCTCATTTACACTTCAGCCTCCTCCGTCCCTCGCCCCCCTGCTTCAACGCAGTTGTCCTCACATATTAAGTTCCTTATCTGAGGAAGCCGAATTAGCTGCTGGAATTTTTAACACTTCATTCTTTTTCTCTCCCAAGGGTTGAAAGGAAGAGAGAGAGAGAGAGAGAGAGAGAGAGAGGCAGGAACCCCTTATGTTTGATCCCTCTCTGTGGACACGTGTCTGCATTTCTCTCTTTCTTTTTCTCCCCCTCTTTCCCTATCCCCCCTACTCTCTCTCTCTCTCTCTCTCTCTCTGTTTACGCTGGCATGTATTTAGCTGTTCACACGAACTCGTAGTACAGGATTTATCGGGATCTGTTTGTTTTGAATCTTTATTTTCAATCCTCATGAATTACTATTTACATCTATAATTGCTTCTTGGGGAATATTCACAATTTAGCTGCTCTGTGTGATCAGGGAGAGAGTGAGAAAAGATAGAAGAGTTTCCAATGTGGAGCTCAGGTAAGAGCAAATATTTCATATTATAAGTAATGGGCAAATTGGACAAATTGGGCAAATTGAAAAAGAGCGCTTACTTTACCGTTTTGTGTTTTTTAAAAATGTATTGTTCCGGTTCCTGTTATATTGCAAGTTTATTGTTTACATTAAATTGTTTGTTTCATTGCAATACTGTATTTGCTTCCAAACCATTCCCAACGCCAGCCTCATAATAAGCCTACAGATGAATATGATGTGGTAAATACATTTGGTTTGTTCATTTCTTATTTTAACCTCTTCAATTTACAATTTAGAATTACCAATATGAACATGCAGCATACACTTAACGAACAAAAAAAAAGATAGTGATTAAACACAAAGAGAATTTTATTTAGAAAACTCTTTGCAGTCCTGTCTTTGTATTACACATTTCATTTAACAATGCAGGATACAATATATTTTTAGGAAAACTTAATAGATTTATCATAGTTATTCAATTCATTGGATTTTTCAAATGTAATAATTCATGTGTAACCCATGTACTTCTCCTCTGTGATAAATGTTTGTTAACAAAGAAAATTAAAACAACTTTAATAAATTGCGAAAACTCTAACCTGAAATCTCAGAAGTCGAAAGTAATAAGGAACTATAACCGGGGAACTATGAGAACGTTTTCCACACTGTCAAAAATAATTAAAAATGCTCAAAAATGTCACGATTTTGACCCAATTAAAAAAAAAAAAAGATACTTTCCTTGCAGTTTCTTAGTTAAGATAAAGAGCATGTGCCATGGTGGATGGATGTAAACAGCGTGAGAGAATCAATGGACGACTGAACTGTGTGTGGGTTCTCATGAAAAGCATCTTACATTCAGATTCTGTCCATTGGCTCCTTGACCATGAACTGGAAATTAAATCCTTTTGAAAGAAGCATACAGTTTGTGTGGTTTATAATAAAAATGAATAAAAAAAATCCCAGTTCAGTCCTGTCTTCAGCTCTCCTCTCCAAACAAAACGGAACTTGAATTCAATAGGTAGGTGTAAATTAGATGTATGGAAATGGATGGTTTCTCAATATCCGCAAAACCCACCTGAAACAAACAAACAGTTAATGGTATCCTGTGCCTTTATAGAAACCCAGATTAACTAAATTGAAGTAGGCTCAATGTTTTCTTTTACAGCTTTGATAAAACGTAAACCCACATGTTTAGTTAAGTGTAATTGTTTACAACAAGCGATTCTTGTCATAGTTTACAATCAATTGCTTAGGCTACTATTAAAACTGCTCTGGAGTTGCATTTGTGTGCTAAGAAACCAAGACATTCCATGTTGACCAATATAACGTATTAGCATATAGGCTACCCACTATCTTTTTCAAACTATCTACAACACGAATTCAAATTAAATATATTCAGCGATTGATCATCCGGTTTTGTAATTAAATTTAGTATCAGGTAAACGGAATAATCGGGTCGGATTGGAGGACGTATTTAGGTCGGGTTTTTCGAAGGAAATTGCAATGGTTGCGAAGTAGAGCTCGGGTGTTCAAAATCTGACTCGCGCGTGGTGGAGTCCGCATTGAGCTTCGGTGGCAGTCTGTTCATCTCCCGAAATGTAATCTATTACATCACTTCCCCGTGTTTTGAAAACAATTTCTGACTGTTCTATTGTGGCATGGGACAGGTTATATTGTATTCAGCTGTGTTATTTAGAGATATTTAATTGATTATAATTGATACTCTGTGGTGATGGATGCATCCCGTAAACGTGTGTCCCATTCTTAATTAATTATAGCAACTACACAGTATTTGAAAGATCTTTCCCTGATTTGCGGTATTTCCTTGCTTAACGGTCTGATACTCTGGTGGATAAATAAGATGATCTGATACAGTTAAACATTTCCAGATATGGACCCATTTCAACAATAGGGTGTTGAGGTTTGAGTGTTGATGAACGTATGGGGCAGTGAAACTGTATGTCTTCTCCTTCAGGTGAGAAATTGACACAGGCGCGTGAGAGAGTGAAGGTCAACATCTAGATTCTACATGCTCAGGCTAAAATGTATATGCGGAGGAGCACATTTTGTACAATAAACTTCACCAATGTAAACCTCACCAATGTATTAATACATTTATTAATATTTATATATATTTATATATTTATCAATTGACAAGTGGGTTGTTTATATTACGCAGCACTTAATGTAAATATAAATATATGAATGTCAAGGCAGAATAAATACAAATGCAGATGTTCTGGTCTAGAATTCCTTGGAAGATGATGATATCTGATTAGATATCATATTAGATATCTGCAATTTTCTGCTGAACCAAAGGATCCTGGGAATTTCCTGGCAGTTCCCTTTGCTGTAGGATAGATACAGCTCTGTAGTCAGTGTAAAACATACCACCGGGTAAGCAGTGCCGCTGCCTGCACCGTTGCCCTTTGACCTTTCACAGCAGTCTCTAAATTCTCCATGATCATGTCAGGAGGAAAATAACAGCCGTACCAGGGAGAGGCGATATGGGGGACAAAGCAGACGTTGTCTTTTTCTCCAGAGCCGATGTTCTCACCATACATAATGTGTGTTCTGTGATAGGTGAGGAGTTTTCATTTTTGAAAATGAAGAGAGAGAGAGAGGTCAGATGGGCAGACAGAAAAGACACAGAGAGACAGTTAAATGTGGCAGCAACTTAAATTAGTCGGTTTGAGGAGTTGGCGGACGGCAACTGATTGAAAACCTTAATGATGCTTCAGCTATACTCTGAAGCTGTCACTCTCTGCTTTAGACTAATCAGCTCTGGTTCAGACCCAAACTGGATGAAATGCTGTCACATGTGAAAAATCATTCTTAGGGTGAAATTTTCCCTCCGTATATTACCAAAATCCTGTAAATGATTCCCTTAAATATTAAATATTCAACATAAAAAGGACTACACTGAAGAGTTTTTTAATGGCGTCTGTGAGATCTAAGGAGAATTGTGCTTGTGGGGAAAGCTTGTGCTCCTGTTTACATGTGTTATTTTTTCGTATGTGTGTTCAAGGATGTTTTATGTAATAAAATGTGTGTATTAATAGCACCTTAACTCTTAGAAATAAACCATGGTAATCTTCTTGGAAAGAAATGTATTAATGCATCCTTAATAAATGTGTTCAGTGAGAGACAGACGGGACAGTAAATCTACCATTATGTAACTAAGTGATAACAAGTTCCTCCAGATATCAGCCCCTGTGGTGTTGAGGTATAGAAGCACTAACTGTGCAATGGATGTCTAGCTTTAAATCTCTGAGTGGGTAATTTTAGGTCTGCACATGCTTATTTTAAATCCGCATGTGTGCCTTTAGGCTGTCAAATAGGCTGGCTAATAGGCGGCTGCCAATTTATACTCTGATTGCCTGTCACACAGTAGTGCTTCCAATGTTAATCACTAGAGGGCAGAAAACGACATCTAAATTTACAACAAGGCAAGTGCTTTTTTTTTTTTTTGACTAACATACGAAAGTACATTACTTTATCATAACTGGTTATGACTATATGTTAGTCTTAGAAAATGATGGAGCAGGATCTAATCAATGTCCTTTGTAGTCTTCAACCTCTTAACTCCAGCATCGCAGATCCTGTGGGAAAGACTACACTACTGAACCAAAAGATAGAAAGAAAAACATTCAGATATTTTTGAGATAAGAGACATGCTTTCCAGCTGGTGAGAGGATAGGGTATATTAATGACCTAACCTGACAGTCCCTGAGATTCCCACGGGCTTGCTCTCAGATCCTCGGATTGTCCTCCTGTCCTGCCCTCACCCCACTACTGTACAACAATGAATAATTTAGGACAGTCAATGGGGCACTTTATTAAAACACATCTGTATTTGGTTATATGCTGCTACCAATACGCTCCCTAAAAGCAGCTTTCGATTGTTTGTCGTTGGATACGAATGTAACGTTTCGACAAGGACCATCAGTAAACACTGTATGATACAATGTCTACTACAAATTGTCAAGTTTTTTTTTTTTTTTACAAATTACTGTGCAATCAATAAGTTTCCCTGTTTTGATTTCCTTTGCTTCCCATCTTAATCTTTCTGCTGTGACTTTAAGACATTCTCGCTCCATAACCAAAAGAACTGTTACACACACTTTTGCGTTACTGATTATTTGTCACATTTGTGTTCTCTGCCTTTTGAACAATCACTCAGAAAACCTTCCCCTCCTACACTCATCTCATACTTTCATTCTCCTTGTACAGTCTTGTTCTAATTCACATTAATATATTCATAGCAATGGTTGGAATCAATTTGTTTCTCATGGACACCTGTGAAGACCTGTTTTTAGCCTTGTATGTGTGTGTGTAATGCGTCTTACAGTCTGTTGCCGTAGGCTTTAGTGTGTGGCCCCATGGGAGCATTTTATAAACTCTAGGGTCTGCAGGCAAAGCAAGGTCTTTGTGTAACTACAGCCAGGTCTTCTTATGTACCCCTGGAGACAAATGTCTCCCCCTTCGTAGAGGCTAAACCAAACACAACACAGCCTTCATTAATCATTTTACATTCCTTCGCTGGTGCCTTGTTGTTTACTTTGAGGCACTGTCGTCAGCTGTTGTGGTAAATAAGAACATTTAAATGAAAAAATGAGGAACAAAGCTTACTGTCACTGTTTTCACTCGGAAAGCAAAGAACAACATTGACACTTGAACTGCCATTTGAATTTCTTGGTATCAGAACTGTTGTGCATAAAATCCAAACCAATTCACACTTTCCAGTTTATACAACTCAATATTTAACTGACGACACGTGTGCCCCCTTTTAAGAACCTTGTGGTTGCAGGCCCTGTTATTATCAGTCACCTGCTGCAATTTAGAACAAGTCTTCAGAAATTTAAATTGTAAAGCTGAAAGAAGTGTCCCTATGGTGTGTTTCTCGACCTGTGTGCGCTGCTAACAGCTAACACGTGCTAGTTTTGCATCAGCACAGCTAACTGAGCACATAGCTAAGCTAGCTGAGCTGTGAACCAGACCACAGCCACTTAACTTGCCTTTGAAACAATAGAACCAAAACACAAAGCTGTCCCAAAACAGAAAAAACTACCCACATGCCTAGTATTACTGCAACGTCAAAGTTACTAAGCAGACATAAATCTGTGCCAGGAAAAGGCTGAGCCTGGTCATTATGGTTGATAGTTATAAAAAGCATTGGCTCCAGAGACAACAGACTGTCTTCGTGATCAGTTTGAGGTGGGAGAGGCGGAGACAGAAAGGCACGTTTTTATACGCCAAAGCGTAAAGAACACAATTTTATCATTTGGAATCAAATCTAATCGTCTTCTGAGTTTTTGATTAATTAAAGAAAAAGTGAAAACTTTTTGGATAAATTAGCATCACTGCTGCTTCTTCTTCACACTTCTCCAGAGTTTTTCCTCAGACGTCTCTTCTCTTCTTCTTTTCAGACTTATCTCCTCTGTTTCTTCTTCCACTTCACACTGTTCTCTGTTTCTCTCCTTCTCCACTCACACGTGTCCTTAGAGTGAGTCTTCTCCTGGTTTTGTCCACATGTCCACAGCTTAGGCCCCCGTCCTCCCCTCCACACCCCCGATGGTGACAGAGGATCCCTCTGCTCCGATTTCACCCTCTCATCATGACATCCATTAAAGTCCTGCTGGGCCTGGCCCTGCCAGCCGGGACAGCCCATTAGCGCCTGGGCCATTGAGCGCGACACAGGCTGGTCTTGAATTATTGATGCCAACGCAACTAATGAGGAAACCCAATCGTCTTCCTTTGCTGACACACACCGGATTGCGTTCCTAAAGAGCGGAGGGAATGTGGAACCAGAACACTGTGTGGTCAAATCCTACTGCAGAAGGCTAAACATCTGACATTGGAGTGTGTGATCCAAAGTAACTTGTATGTGTCCGCGTGTGGGTACATGTTGTGTGTTGGGGTATGTTTCATATGTATGTGGTGTGTGATGTGGTGTGTGTGTGGGTTTGTGTGCATGTGTTTCTGTGTGAGTATGTGGTGTGTGTTGGAGTATGTATGTGTATGTGTTTGTGTGGGAATGTGGTGTGTGTTGGGGTATGTACAGTACCTATAAAAAGTATTCACCCCCCTTCATTTGACTTTTTTGACACTGATCAACATAAAAAGACTTTCATATCAAAGTCAAAATACATTTCTACCAAATATTAAACACAAAATAATTGGATGCATAAGTATTCACCCCCTTCAAGTCAGTATTTAGAATTTGCACCAGCCTTGAGCCTATGTGGAGAGGTCTCTATCAACTTGGCGCACCTGGACACTGCTCAAGCTCTGTCAGGTTGCGTGGGGATCGAGAGTGCACAGCCTTTTTCCAAGTCCATCCACAGATTCTCAATTGGGTTGAGGTCTGGACTCTGACTCGGCCGCTCCAGGATATTAACATTGTTGTTTCAAAACCATTCTTTTGTAGCTTTGGCTGAATGCTTGGGCATGTATGTAGTGTTTGTATGTGTGGGTATTTGGCTAGTGTGTGGGTGCGTCTGTGTGTTTGTGTGTGGGGTGTGTGTGTGTGGGGGGGTATTTGGCTGGTGTGTCTGTATTTGGCTGGTGTGTCTGTATTTGTTTGTGTCTTTGTTTATTTTTCTGTCTGTGTGTGTTTGTGTTTGTGTGCATGTGAGGATGTGCATTTTTGTGTGCCTGTGTGTGTTTGTTTGTGTAGTGGGATAAGGGGCTGGAATAAACAGGAAAAAAATAAAAGAAAGAAACATTTTTGTACCCCTGGGCTAAAAGACCGTCATGTTTGTTTGCAGTCATTTTTGCCTGAGGTTATTCATTGTTTTGACAGCTTCCCTGGGATTTTTTTCTGCCAGCTTCTTCATCTGGTCCTCTAATCTGTTGGTTTTTTGTTTTTGTGTTTGCGAGAAGTTGTTGAGTATATAAGGGTTAGAGAAGCCCATAGCCCACTATTTTGTAATACATAGTGTTTTTTTATTCTGCTGGTTCTGTCTCATTATTGAACAGACGGCACTGTATTAGCTCCTGAAAAAGACCTCTGAACTGCCACTATCACTCCTCTCAGCCTCCTCTCTCATTACGCTAACCCTCTTGTCCCTCTGTCAGTTTGAATCTTAGTCCCCCCCCCCCTTCTGCTTCCCCTGCTTGGTCACTTTCCATTCCATCTTCCTTTTCCCTTCTCACACTTTGGAAACATAAAAGGGGCTGCTACAAATACGCAGCAGACCTGTAAGGACGATAAGGGACGACGCAGGGCCGCGGAGAGGATGATTGAACATATTAAATGCGTGGCAAATCTGGTCTCACACATAATGGAAGCCTGTCAGGTCAGGGGAGTGATTAGGCCCTGCAGGACCGAGGAACGCTTTTCTAAACTGAGACAAGAGAGGGCAAGATAGACAGAGAAAAGAAATATGGATGGATGGAGAGAATGAATGAGTGAGAGACGGCAAAGGGCGAAATTATTGCTCTGGTCCTGTTTCCTTCACGACTTTAACTCGGCAGGATAGCATGCAGCTCTGAGCTTTCCAATTGGCTGGGACTGCCACCAATCAGAGTGCAGGCATGTAAGGTGCCTTTAGGTTATACCCAACCCTAAAAAACAAGAAGCTGAGAGAGAGCGAGAGAGAGCGAGAGAGAGAGAGAGAGAGAGAGAGAGAGAGAGAGAGAGAGAGAGAGAGAGAGAGAGAGAGAGAGAGAGAGAGAGAGATGAGAGCGAGAGAGGCAGGCACTAGCTTGACAAGGCATTTCAGCCGTACCGCTCACAAATGTTCCCAGTGCCTGTAAATGTAAAGGTGGGATTCCTGTAAAATTTCCTCTTTCAGATGCAGATTTAACTCTTTTCTCGCATGGTTTGGACACTGCTGGTATTTTTACCCCCCTTCAACTTTCCTCAGCACCTTACCAACACACCAACTACCACCCCCCCCAATCCCATCCTACCAACACCAAGGCAGCACCTACCCATCCTCCTCTACAGAGAACAAATCTCGCACCTGTACAGTGGAATGTGAACTTCCTTTTTCACATTTTGTTTTTGTTGTTTGATGTTACGAGAAAAAGGGGACTTTGAAGGCGATTTGGTGCCGTCGCTTACTTGTGCGAAAGGAAAACTCTGGGCAAGACAGACGGAACGGGCACTGAAAAGAGATTGAAAGACACAAGCCTCGGGATGATTTTGGGTAAGTTTTACGAGCTAGCAGAATCGTTCATTTGTTACTATTAAACTTCAATCAAGAACACGGAATACACGTAAAATCTATATAAAATGTTTGTTTTTTGCGGAGGTAAGCAATTTCACTACATCTTCAAAAAACTTGATTTGGAAATTTGGCCCTAATACAAGTATATTACTTGGCTGAAAACAAGTGTATCTCTGTGGAACAGATGTCATTTTACAAAGCATAAGAACGTGATATAAAAGCACACAATAGTTATGGAGGCAAGGTCTGGGAAATACTTTACTAGGAAACAATCCTATCATTTGTAATTGTCTCAGCTATTTGACATTGATGCTATGCATTTTTCTTTCTCTTCTGATAGTCAGCTTCCGCCAAGGCAGATTAGAAGCAATAGGTAACAACGTGACCTTTCTTTGCCATATCTTTCTGTTTACGACAAAACGGTCGCGTTTGCTCCTTATATACCTCTCAGCTCCTGCAGCTCCTTTTAACATGCGTCTTTGCAACTTGTCACGCACATATTTCTCTAGTGTTTGTGCTCATTGTACAGAGCATGCACAGAGAGATATTTTTGGGGAAATGTTGAGTACGGTATACAGGAATGTGAGACCCTGAGTGAGTGTGAGTACTGGTGTGCGTGAGTACTGGTGTGCGTGAAGCCTGGCGTCACTAATTTCGCAGAATCCCCATTCAAATCCTTTGAGCTTTGAGGACCTGTTTTAAAATAATATATTTTTTTTAATGAAACGATGGGACAGGAGCAGGGGGCACCCATCTTATTCCAAATGTCCTTGATAAACTTAGGTGCTGAGCTTAGCATTGACCAATTTGGAAATTAATGAGTTGGTAAACCCCTGCGCTTGTTCTGGACGTGTTCTTCATTGTTGGTGCAGTCTTCCCTTCTCTGCTCCTTGGACTGAATCTGCAAACCCGATGGAAGCTGTTTGGTGGTTTTGCCATGCCCTCCACTTCCACCGAATTAGCACTGCACCCAGACCAGTGGGTTCTGAGAGAGTCCTTTACCGTAGATTACAGTAGGCAATCCACGAACTGGCACCGGTGAACTGTTCGAGATCTGCTGTCTTTCCTCCAGACTAATCGCGTGCTGCGAACAAATGTGACGTTGTTGCCAAACAGAGGTGCTTTGATGATAAATAGCACAGTGCCTATGGGGCTGTGCGGAAAAGGCTTTTATGTGAGCCTGCTAAGCAGTAGGCACGCTTTTTCATGGTTGACAAAGGATGTGTTAATGAAAGACCTACCGTTTGAAATCATGGGTCTGAAGTCCAAGCTGCCACAAAATTGTGCTAAATTGTAGAACAGTAAACACAGCATATTTAAACTGAATTGCTGCGTTGTTTTAAAGCCATATGAAATGAACGGATTGACTGGGGTTTAAAACCCTGTAGTTAGGTATATATTTATACATTTACTTCTGTTTTTTTTTCTTCTTAAAACAAATGTAACAAATGTAAATGTATGCACTTCAGCAGAGCATGAGATGGCAGCTGAAGTGGAAAGAATCAGTAGAATAAATGAATCCCCCATCCTCCGACAGTGAGAGCCACTATCTTTTTTAATGGAATGAGAATTTATTAACATCACAGGGAGGAAGCGAAGAAAGGCATGGGTGAATGATTGGACCTATTCATCGCAGCAGTTTTTTTTTCAGTCGGAAAATATTATCTCCAACGCTTTCCCCACAAAATTAGTCCAGTTCTTGAAGGAATTTGAAATGCGTTTTCAGATTTCTCAGCCGTGAATTCATTTGTGACGCCTGAAAGGCAGCCGGGCGGCTTGCGGCACAGACGTCACTTTCCCGCCCTGCGCTAATTGAGAGGCGGCCGTACACAACTCTGTTGATCTCTAAATGACCTTGAGCTCACTACCATCACCAGGGTACGTTCTCCACACGGGGGGGTTGGGGAATGGGTCTAGATCTGTGGAAAATCTGAACGTCCGATTTTTGCTGATGTGAGTTAGCGACCGTGTGAGGCTACTGAATAATTTCAGTTCAAGGGTAAAGACAGGATGTTTGCCGTGATGAAGCATCGTACCAGCTGTCCTTCAACTTGGGCTCAGCCCTGCACCAAATTAGTGGAGAGATGCTACCCCTTGGCAGTTGTCACAATTGTTGCAGATACATATAAATGTGAATCCTCAGACACATGGCTGTTATCACCAAGGCGTCTCGTTTTGTTTAAATACTCTCTGACCCAGATAGCAATGCAATGTGAACACTCCCACAAATAATGAGTAATGAGCGGAACGAGGGGGAGTAAAATCAAATCAACCTGGATGTCACCGTCCCTTTGTGCAAGTATGGTCTCGAAAATTCGAGTTGTTTTTTTGGGTGTTTTTTTCCATGCGTCTTTGAGAGTATGAGGATGAATCAGAAATTCACTCAGACAGAACCAAATGAAAAAGGCAATTCTTTGCTTTCAAGAGAACCACGGCCCTCTGCTTTGCACTCTTGCGTGTATATCTCTTGAACACTCCGCTGTCTTTCTGCTTATATCCTCATCCATCCCTGGAGGTCGCTTTGTCGCCTGTTTTAGAGTGACTAAGCATTTCTCCAAACATCACCCCTCTCCCAATCCTCTGTCCAAACTCTGCCCTGCATACCTCAGCATATTTATAACAGGAAAGCTTTAATAACATCAACATATTTCAAGGCCAATATTCCCTGCTAACTAAAAAGGTACCTTTTCCTAGTAGAACCGGGTTTACCTCCTCCACTTGTATATGAATTGAAGCATGAGTGGTGGGTTCTACTTCTTTCTCAGTGATAAAGGAAATCGGAAATATCTTTTGTGACCAGCACTGCATTTTTAATGGGCATTTAAAATTCCGTGCCTTGGTTCGTTATTTATTTAGGTTATGGTTTGGGAATTGGCGCTGTGCAATGTTACGTTTTCATGGGTTTATGTGCTATAATGTCACAGCCCACGGCTGCAGACCCGGTGTATCACAAATGCTTTTAGGTTACTCTTTATCGTGCTGACCATGGACCAACCAAATCAGAGCCATGTAAACTTAGAGTCAATTATGCAGGGCCCAATCCCATCAGTCTTTTCAGCAAGGGGACCTTACCTGCCACCCTGTTCCATGTGGAGCTGCACACTTTGTTGAGATTCATCCAAGACCGCAGATCATGTGCTTTGCCCTCCGTCCCCTCATCTGTTTATGTTGACATTACTTAAACAGATGTCTCAGTGCCTTGTCAGTAGTGGTTGTAATGGCCTCTAATGAAATGCCTATGACTGTCAGTCCAGGAAGCGCATGTACGTTGTGACCACGGCCGGCCGATCCAGCGTGCTGCAGAGCTAATGGGGGCCGATGTCCCGGCACTCCTCTGCTTCCCTGCTGATTTATGGCCGTGGTTGTCGGCTCAATAACACTAGCAGCAGGTTAGGGCCCCCACTGCACCAACCGTACGCAACATTCTGCTTTGGGCAAAGTGATGTCATCGTAGCTCTGTGAAGGAGCACACACACACCCACTTCTCTCCAGGCAAAAAGGGTTCATATTTAGGAAAAAACAAAAACAAACAAACACTGTGACCTTTCATTTATTGTATATGAGGTACAAAACCTGATGATGCATAGTCCATTACTCAGTACAATACGCAAACAATGACATTAAGTAGGATAAACTTTCCATGCTTTATGTTGCCACGCAGATGATAAACAGATTAGTGCTGGCAGTGAGCTGGCACACACTGCCAAAGTGACATAAAAAGCAAAACAACAAATTACAATTGAAAGAATCCCAGTAATGTCAACTAATGTCTATATTTAAAGTTTTTTTTTCTTTTCTTCTGTGACTCACATTGCTGTGTAGAAAACACAAATCCAGTCTCAGCTTTGATCTATTATGCCATGAATGTGAATGTGAAATGAATGTGAAATATCCTTATTTCAGATGCAAGACACTATTTAAACAATATTTTAAAGGGTCCGTTTCATATTTTTAATAAGTGGCTTTAATAAAAAATAAGTTAAACTTAAGCAAAACATTTCTATTATCATAGAAATAAATTGAAAAATACTATGATTATTTGAAAGCACTTTGCCATTGAAAGCACCCTAGCAGTATAGTTACATAACACATATAGCATGAACGTCTATTAACGTAAAAGCTAGACATAAATATTTTTGCAATGTTTACGTGGTCAGCACATTATATCCACGTCTATTCCAGATAACGATTGATTGAAATTTGCACTTTCTTTGGTAACCGCATACGTATACTACGGTTGGTTGGCGGTTAATAAATGGTTGATATGTCTCTACACATCAACCTAATCCACGTTGAAATCTTACGGTGACAGTATTTGCATTTCGAATTTAGATTGCACATTAGTCTATGACTGACACGGATTTCACGTCAAATAGACTTGTTTTGCCAGCTGGTTTAGCATTGAAAATTAACACTGATTACCAACAAATTTGGTTCTGAGGCTACAGCATGTAAAGTACTCGCATTTAATTAAACAGCAAGTAAAATGCACTCTTAATAATCATTTACTTATTTGAATTACAATACTGGGGTGTAAAATATCGTCCTAGGTTATTTAATTGTGGGAACGATCTCCCTTTTTGTTAGCCGTGTTCCGTGGAGCGCATGTTTCGAGCAAACAACACACGGCATATATACAGTGAAATCCTACCTAGCCTTTGGGTGAGCAGCAGTAAATTTGAACATGTAAACAGGATTTTCCCAAACTCCATTATATATTTTAAACCCGATATATATACTGATCCCGTGACTAGGTCCTTGCAGATTCTGACATGGTATCAAAACATTGAAGCAGTTTGGCCAACAGTATTCAGATCAGTTAGATTTCCTGGCATTCGTTTCCCATCAGTAATTTTGCAAACAGCAGAGCGATATCTAATAATAAATGATTATAAATTTAAACGATTTTTTAACATAGCTGAAATATGAAAACATATAGTTTTCGTGGTTATTAAGTATTTTTAATATAAAAATATTCTAAATCATTAACGGCCCTGTAATTGCAGAATTTTTACGTAGAATTATAATTTGTTTGAGTAAGAGGTAAGGCCTAATTTAGATGCATGTCACTAAAATATATAGTAAAGTGATTTTATGGTTCTATTTTTCTATTTGTATTTATGATTTTATTTGTCTGGTCAGACAAATAGTCCTAAGGGTTTAAAAAAAATATATGGAGGATAAGATTCTGGCACTGTATTCTGCGCAGCGTCCGTATCATCAGTGTACATTCTGTATGTTACAATCACATCTAACTGACTGATCTAATCCCATTTACTTGTTTCACACTATTCTAAGAGGATGGTATAAATTAGCATAAATTACTTAAAGTGCTTTAATTATCTTGCTGTTTTGTTCGTACTGTAGTAGTATGGTTATGATATTGAATTACTGCAATCAATTCATTTGATCTATTTTTTAAGGAGACAACAAACCCTTTTAAATACGTTTTACATAACATTGCTATCCAGTGATTGAATAAAGTAATTCATGTATTTGCAAATTTCATTTAAATAAATTCAGAAAGGTCCTAGAAAACAGAAAGGCACAAATTGTTTTGGGATCAAAAGATGTACAACGTGTGGTCCATGGGTTTACCTGAGCTGATTCAGCACGTGCACTCGAGCCCCATTTAAAGCAGGATATTCTATAGTTCTATACTGGTAAACTTCTATTCAGGCCATTTCAAGGCATGCATTTGCGGATTTCTGACACTTTTGCCTGCATCTGAGGAAAATGACTCGCCATCACAATCAGGCTTGAGGGTCCGGGATGCCGCTGAGGGAAGTGTTGTAGTTTTAAGGAGAACTAAGTGAGATGTTTGAAGTATTATGTGCATTAGACATGAAAAGCAAAATGCGCACGGCAGTCCCCAGAGGAATATACTCGCAGCCTGACTCTACATCAGAGCAATATGTCTGCCTTCCGTGCTCTTGGCTTCGCCCAGCCCACTCACTCCAGAATTTCCCAATTCAACCTATAATGAAACTGCAGGTTTTTTCCCCCCAGCTGGTGTTCCCCACACCCCAATTCAGACTTCAGCTTCTATATGCTCTCTATTGTCAGTGTCTGCACCTGCTTATAATCCGGTGAGAGGGTGGGGAAGGAAAATGATCAGGTTTCAGAGGAGCTGCGTAGGGTTCGAGTCTGTTCTGTGTTATTCCCCCCCAAAATCGGCAGGTGTTTTGCCTGGTTGTGAGGCAGGTAGTCGGAGAGAAAAACAAATAGAACTGCGAGGCACATTGTTAAGTAAAATGGCTTAAGCTCTTTTTTGTTTTTAAGTCTGCCGGAGCTGCAATGCATCAATTATACACCCTGTTTACTCAGTCCCATTAGTCCGATTCAGCTCTATGGATGTATTTGTACATAATCGTATCTCAGATATTACAGGGACAAAGGCAAAGAAAGAGATTGGAACGAGAGAAAGAGATGGCAGTGTGATAATGGAAAAAGAACATTTGGAAACGGAGAGGTAAAGGTCAGATATTGGATGGAGGTAAAGTTGGGAATCAGTAGGAGGTTGCCCTGACTTATTCAGTGGAAATGGTCTCCTCACCACTAGCCATAACAACTGTATCATACTGCTGCTTACTGTTCACATGGTTAAGACGGGTGGCTTTATGCACCTACATTCACACGTTTAATGGAAGTGTAGAAACATTTCATTACACTGCAGCTACCCACTTAGCTAGAAAGTTTTATAAATCAATAAAATGTTTGAATTGTGACTTGTGGAAATTCACTGCAGCAATGCCGTTGCAGTAACTGGCATGCAGGGACGGGTCGGTCCGGTTAATTTTCCCTGGGCCGTTACTACTACTGCTCAACTCTCTTCTGTGAGTGTTGACACACACTACACAGTGAGGGGAAATGGCTTCCAGAATTCATTAATCAGTCACTTGATGATAAGCTTCAGACCAATGGTAATGTAATGATATGCACAAATTATAAAGAATGTGTTTGCTTTAAGGGTCTGTTTACTTTTGCACATTCCTCTGACAAGACATTTAGGACAAAACTCATTGATCAAATAGGAGCTGACTAGTACAGATATGCAAAATGAAGCTCTTATTGTCGATAGGCAGAAGCGAAATGAGTCTGCAAAGATGCATAAACGCATGAAAAACTCAGGAAATCAATTTCTCCTTGAAAAGGTCAAAGGTCAGAAGATTTAATTAACGGAATAGGTGGGGGCTGTGATACAGCCATTTCCAATAAGGAAATGTTTCTTCGAGCCTAGTGTAAGTTGACAATGAGATTCTGACAAGTCACACAATGACTCTTGCACATTCATGCTAAACAAGAGGTACTGCTTGTCTTCTCTCGTGGTTTTTGTATGATGGCATGATCGTGTGTCATACTGGGTAAAGGTATCTGTCAAATGGCTAAAAATAAATAGATAAATAGAAGCGCACTAACAAGGTCAAATCTGGCAACCGCTTAAAACAACCAGCATTTAGTAATTAAAATACAGAATGTGTATTGGGCAGGACCTTCCACTGGCCTTAATTCTTGCACCAGTCTTTACGTTCAGTTCAAATCTCAGATATTAACTTTTTCATGCTAAATACCTATATGGATAGACAATTCCTACCTGCGAATAACAAGTGTATCTTGTGTATCATGATACACCAGCCATATAAACTGTTAAAACTCACACATGCATAAGGGAGTTCCAGCAAAGGCATTGCAATCATAAAATTCTCTCCGTGTGATTGGCCTGTGACACCTACCATCAGCCATTGTTTTACATCCTATACGCTCTTCCATAACCTCGTCCACGGGGCTCCCTTTTCCCACATCTTTCTGTCTCCTGTCTGAGGTCTCAACCCTAAAAAGGGACCTGTGGATGACCCTCCACAAGGGGAGTTACCTTTCTTAACCTTTGAAATCGGGTGGGGACTTCATGTCTCTCTTAGATTGCTAAGGTCAGAGACGTCTGTGTTTTTTTTCTTTTCGTTTCACTTTTTTTGTCTGCGTGACTCACGCTCTCTCCTACTTCTTGTCACTTCCGTTTAGACTTCCTCCCCCTTGCCTCCATTATTTTGGATGGTTTCCCAAGGGGGCATCATCAGGACAGCAGATGCAAGGCGGAACAAATTAAGGTCAATCCTGAGCATGTTCGCAGACCCCAAATGTCAGGGACGAATCCTCAAAGCTCTGCCTCTCTTGTGCAGATAAGCAACTTTGGTCACTCACAGCCGGGAGGAGAGATGGTTTGACCTTGGATAAGGGGTAGAAGCCATTCAATTTTCCCTTGGGAGAGAGAACACCTCCATCTCTCCTTTACAAACAGCCCCAGGATAGATATCTTCAGACCTCAGACCTCAGAACCAGGAAATGGGTGATGAAAGGAAAGGTCTGAGAATCTTTTTCTCTTCAGTGACTTCAATTTTGGAAGACACTAAATAAACGAAAACCAGATTCAACAAGGCATACTGGTTTATTACAATGGTCATTTGCAGGCTAGGGATTTTGCAGGTTTGAGAAAGTTGCTCCCTCGCTCTCTCCCCAGTCTCTGACATTAATTCAGGGGAAGTGGACTGTATCAGCCCTGTATTTTTCCGGACAATCCCTCAAGGTTAAGTATCGAAATATGAATCTGTTGACATCCTCAGTGCGTTAGTACAAAAGATTCAGTGAGGGAGCAGCAAGAGAGATCCAGAAGATACCTGATTCTACTCACATGGCCAGGATGTTGAGCAGAGCAGTGTATTGTGGTCATGGAGAGAGCCTCCCCAGCCCCCTTTCTCCTGTTCGTCTCTGCTTTGGAAGTCCAAAGGGACTTCCAAGACATTCTAAAATGCAGCTTCCATCCCACTTCTCTCATGGCTGTCCCCATTTTCACTGAATCCAATGTCTTTGGCTCTCATCTTACTACTGGTTCTGTCTAAGTGTCAATTTCAGTGTTTTCAGTACAATTTCTTCTATACTAAAACAGAAAATGCTTATCCCAGATTTTTCTTTGATGAGAACCGGATTGAAACCCGAATCCCCCCACTTCCTCCTCCAGCGCAGGCCAGATTTCTATTTTAAGTTAATATTTCAAAGCAACGTAGGCCAGAATTACTTCCCATTGAAGGACACTGTACCTTTAAGAACGTAAGCTTGTTAACCTGAGCAAGGGAGGGCAAAAAAAAAAACACAAGTGGCTTACAATTGAATCAGAAAATAAAAATGGTTATGGTAAAAAAAGAAAACCAAAAAAAACATAAAAACATCAGTAATTGTAATAATGAATGATAACGACAATAGAGAGAACAGCTGACCATGATAATAAAGCGATAATAGTGCAATTATAAACTACTTTCAATCTGAAGTAAATGCTCAGTCTATTCACAGCCTCCCCCCACAACCTCTCTCCATGCCTCTCTATTTTTGTCAGAAACAATCACTGGATTTTCCGCCTGACTGCCCCGCACTGCTGCAGTCAGAGATGTGTGGAGAGATACCAAAGGAGGGGGGTATTGCTGGAGAGAAGTAACCGAGCAAGGGACGGAAGGGAGGGCTTGAGCAGAAAATTTAGTGGCGTTCTTCTGCTCCAACAATGTCAGGGGTGTCTCTTGGTCTCTTGGTCTCTTGTCTGAAGTGACTTGTAATATTCCAGCACTGCTGTAACACGCACACACACAAACAGCTCCATCCACACAGCCTGAGCTGCTAGACTGCAGCTCAGCAAAAATATGCTGATTTGCATGATGTGAGGGAACTATAAATTATACATGCTGATGTTCATTTATTTGTACACGGTATCTCAAAATAGCCATGAGGGCATCTATTTGGGCACGAACAGAGAGAACGTTAGCGAGAACGTGTTATGCATTTTCTTCCCAAACGCACAGACACGTACATACACGTCTACTGTACACATGGTGCGGTGCATCACATTCGTCAAAGTTCCTTCCACTTAAACCTAGACAGTGGTGCAGAGCATCTATTATTAAACTAAATCTGGGAGTTTTCCTTAATCTTTCTCCCTAGCATAGCAGGATATTCGGTGCAGCTTTAGCAGCGGTATGCAACAAACACTGCAATCAAGCAATGGCATTCACACAAAGCATCAAAATAAAATATTGGCCGACGTCTCTTCCTTTCACTTTTACCGCATGAAGGCTTATTGAATTTTGTTCACAATTATCAATAGCGGAGCAATAGAAGAGGATAACACTGTTCTGGTTGGTTGTGAACTATCTCCAGGCTGCAACAAGCGTTTTTCAGGTCGCACCTAGTGGGAATAGATCAATAAAACATCAATCAGCGCGGTTCTAAAGAATACTGATGGCTGATTTAGCATTGCTTAAATGGAGTATTTATACAGAATAAACTGTAAATATCAACGAAAAAAGGCAAAAAAAAATTGTTTTATAATGAAATTGACATACTTTTCTTTGTGCCATAAATAACCTTCAATCTGTCAAATGCGTAAACATCCCCCTAGTGAATAAAATGGATTGACTGTGTTTTACATTCACAGAGAGTGTGGTGAGGTATGAGCACTCAGTAATTACTGTGTCAAGTCATTACTCTTGAACCAAACAAGTGTCTTAATGAGAAAATATGGCTCTCGGTTTGTTTGGAAGCAACATGGCTGGATTCCAGGTCCTACAGGGTTAAATGAAGGGTTTATTGTCTGTCAATTGTGTGTCAGTGTTTGTTCTGCATTGATTAAGTCTCTGTGGTTGGGGCACTTGTGTTGCATGGGGGGTTGGTAGAAAACATATTTTGAATGCAGGGCACGTGGGGTCAGTATCTTTTCTGTAATGCTTCCCAGGGTTGCAGTTTTCCACATCATCCTTTTCTGCAGTGAGAGAGAGAGAGAGAGAGAGAGAGAGGGAGAGAGAGAGAGAGAGCAGATAGACAGCAGTGCTTCAGGAATCACGATGTCTGAAATTTAAGAGAGGAAGTGCCACAGGAATGAGCAGAGATTGTGTGCCACAGCAAGGAAGGCAGAGAATATGTCAAAAGAGCTCATTCTGGAATGCAGAGGAGCAGAAATGGTACACATTCCGAGTATAAACATCACCCTACGCACACGTGTCTCTCCTGCTTTTCTCCATGCTGCGCTGTAGTTGCTCCAGGCAGCATACGGCATGCGTCACAGGAGTTAGCGCAGGCGGCATATTCCTGCATGCACAGAGGGAGAATCTGGGATCAGGAGACACACTATCTAATGACCCTAACCTGACTTCTCTCCCACACCGCAAAATCCCTGATCTCCACCCCTACCCCCACTCTTCACCCTGACAAACTATGTGGGTCCCCTTCTCTGTCTGCAGTACGCTGCAATTACTCAGATCGTATCAGCTGTCCGTCAGCGGCCCACAAATGAATCCTGAGTTCTTTTGCATGCTAATGGAACGCCATCTTCAATCAGGGCATTGTGTGGGAGAGTGAGGGGGGTTTGGGTTCATTAAAAAATAAATACTAATAAAATCATTGGTTTCCTCATATGATTCCACCCATTTTAAAAGGGTAACAGTAACATTTGCTCTGGGAGGGAGAAGCCATAGGGGACTTTGCCCTTGACTGCCATGCCGGCGCAATTAGCCAATGGGAAGGAGAGTGCTAAGTCAGCTAGCATTCCCTCCCCCCATACAAACACAAATGCGCCCACAAAGACACACACTTACATTCCTATTGACTTGCATATCTTTTAGTTAAAATTAGATTTGCTCTCTCTTTCTCTCGCTCTCTAGCTCTCGCTCTCTCTGTATGTGTGAGTTCCTGCAATTAATTAAATACACACCAAAATCTGAGTGAAATAACGACAGCACTGCTTTTTAATGCCTTAGTGCATTCAAATTATGGGTGTGGCCAGTTAAGAATATGGCTGTAAGTGACTGCAGGAAAAATAAATCCTGTAATTAAAGGTCTGCAACCCTCTGGTTAAAGAAGCTATCATATTTTCTTTCAGAATCATAATCACCACAATTTGAGACAGATATAGAAATGAACTTAGTATTGGGTTGGAAAGTGCTTAACCTGGGCATTGGACAATTTGAATGGAACTGCAAACAATAGAGGCAGTCTGTAGGAGAGAGCAGGAGGAGAGGAAGTAGAGGGGGAGTGGAGTGGGTGTAAATGTATTGGGCAACTTGACAACAGGATGGGGTCAAAAGTGTGTGTGAGTTGTGCAGAAG
>JAOYSI010044815.1:0-27278 GCA_025775065.1 Hiodon alosoides | reverse complement strand
CCCCCCCCCCCCCCCCCCCCCCCCCCCCCCCCCCCCCCCCCCCCCCCCCCCCCCCCCCCCCCCCCCCCCCTCAGGCTTTTTCAGGGGGTACTTAAGCCCCCGCTAGCCCCTCCCTCCCTTAAGTTTATCAGCTCATTGGGTCGCAATAGATGTTAATAAATATATAACTGCTCACAAGAACCGGTCATGGGAACCATCAGAATCAGAATACGCACGTGTACATTTACTTGTACCAGAAATTTGTCTTGATGAAATGGTGACACCTTTACAGTAAACACAACAATGTACATACCTTAAACTTTACATGACATAGACATATTTGTACAGACATTTGCACTCAATATACATAAGTGGGAATCCTCAAGGGAGAAATTAATTGCCCCTGTTGTTTTTTCCAAGCATCATTTAAACTATGTGCTTAAATAAACACCTGAACACCTAAAGTGAAACCCTGTCTTAATGTGAGGCTGGGGCCACTTGGGACCCAATAGGTGTATGTTTATTTTTGTTTCGGAAGTAAAAAAAAAAAATAAGATCTCAATTCGTAGAGAGCTGCCTATGCAATTATGTCATACTCCTCGAGTCAGAGTTCTCTTTGACCTGAAGGGAGTTTCTGGTAGACATGACAACCCACAACTGTGGATTTCAGTCATGTTGAGAGTAAACTCTAGGAGTTATCGGGGTGTGGTTTGATTACCATGCCCTCAAAGTTGAGATCATCACAGTGTTGTCCTTGCCGTCGCTACACTTCGTTACCTACCTCCCTCTGTGGGGCTACAAATCTTCCAAAAAGTCTAAAACCAACATGTATCCTAGCGGGGTCATGAGGGGCACCCATTTTCCTCTCTTGCAGTTTGTTTTGAGTTCAAGTAGGCATTCTGGTAGATCCCTTTTTATGTCACCTTTCCATTAATGGGGCTGGGGGCTGCCGTATGAATGACAGAAAGTCATATAAAGCGTGTATGTCTATTGATGTATTTTAAAGGAAAAAGAGGCTAGGCCCCTTTTGTAGAAAAAAAAATATGTACATTTGTTTACCTTTTCAATTGTTTATGTGAGAAGTAATTACCATCTACTTTTGAATGTATTTCTCCCTTTGGTACTAACATTTGTTTTTGTTCAATGGAACCAAATTTGAACAAGTGTGGATTGAGTTGGACAGGAGCCGCTCCCATGGCTCTGCCCCTCCCCCTCCACAGTGTTTTGCATGCTGATAGAACCCAACAGAGCCAGAGAGAACCGGTCATGCAGAAAAACCTGTTTGTCAGGGAGAAGGTCTATGAAATGCTTCACATATTTATCTGCATCAACATCATGTGATACTGAGTGAGCCTGCATTTGGGGCAAAATAGATTTTTTCCCCTGAAAGAGAGAATAGATGTTATTTTAATACTCAAACAGCAAAGGGCAAATTAGAAGAGGGCAGATGTATGAATAGTTTTGGTTTAAGTTTAAACATATGTTTCTATACAAATATCCGTTTGGTTACAGATAAAACCTATAATCAAAAGGAATTTTTTTTGTGTATGAGACTCCCATCTGGTTTACCGATACATCTCTGACATTGTGAAATCGAACTGATCTGTAATGTCAGTAAATGTTATGTGTAACAACATCCATACTAAAATAGACAAGTGATTCAGCAGTTTACCCATAGTGCTTATTCACAACCACATTTTAAAATGCTGAATGCAAGCTCATGTTTCTTTGCCAGAAGCTTTGAGTATCAGGGGTGTGGCCAAAACGTCCCATGGCCTGGGGACAGAGATGTGGAAACTGTCTAAAGGCAGTGTCTACTAACTCCATGGTCCCGGGAAACAAATATTTGGAGTTAATCTCGTTACTGACTGCGGTTTCTCCAGAACCAGACTGATCTAGTTTACATACTATTTGAGGACAATAAAACCTTTGTGGACAAGTATGCTGTTGAGCTCTAGATGTGTTAGGGTATACTCTATAATATAAGTTATATTCCCGAAGAAAATCTATTAAATGTATTTTAGAAAATCAAAGCCAAGAAATAACTTAATACGTATAAACACTCGACCATTATCCATTTATTTTTACCTACATAATTTAATCAGGGGTACAGTTATGAAAAGAGCCAGGCGTCCGCAGATGGTAAATTCAGTATCGCCAGTGTGCTTGGAATGTATTTTCTTCTCATGAGACTTTTGTGAAAGTACATTTTAAGAATGCCTTTCGTACATAATGCCTCAACAGCTTTTTCGCGTACAGCCCCAAACAGTATTTAATGTCATCACAGCTAGAATAAGATCTTTCCGTTAACTGTTAGTTTAGTTTTTATCCAGATCGAATAACATGTTTATTAAAGCAATCGATCGTGTATACCGTGCAAGTATCATATTTAGTATTGTTGAACAATGATGAAAGCTTCTCGTGTACCTTTTGAGCCTTATAAACTCTTTGAGTTTATTGCCATCTAGTGTCAGAGCTGTGTCTGATGGTTCTGAATGGTTTAATTTTTAGCCGTCGACTCGGGGGGTAGCTTTCACTCTCCGTGAAATAAACCGCAATTTATATTTAAAATATATATTTTTTGCGGAATATTATTTTGTATAACCTAATTAGCAGCTTTTTTATTCAAGACACCTTTTCCATTTATTAAGTCCCACCCCGTGGTTTTTAATGTTCATAAAGGGTTAATGCAACTGCTACATCACGCCAAGGATCCACTCCTACCAAACAGTGTCTGTTTTCATCTAAACGGCCAATTCACTCATTGATTTGTCTGAACTCAATTTAATAAATAACGTTGACCTTAAACAAACAAAAAGACTAAACGGGGTAATGAAATTAGCTCAGAATAAGAAAATGATGAACGTAAATTAATTAGGCAACAGAACTGTTTCTTTCTGTTATAATGTCTATACATAAAATCCAATAAGCACCATTGCTGCAGTTTACAAAAAAAATAAATAAATCTGTGTCTAAGAGGTTTGATCAAAGAAGTTATTCAGAATGATCAAATATGCCTTTAATGCTCGATTTAAAGTGCTTGGGCTCAGGGAAAATATGCTACATTATCGGGTTCTTTTACCTATTACTTTGAAGAGTTCCATTCCTCAATTGTGTTGTAGCCTGAATCTGTTCTTTTTAGATGCTATTTGGTTATTTGTATAATAAATTACACAAACAATTACAGGGAAAGCGATTTATGTCTACCAGTAAAAGGAATCAGAAGTACTCACAACGTTTTATGTGAATACATGTTCACAGACCGGCCTAAATGCAGGAATTACAATCATGATTCAGAATCAGTTGATGCTGGTGGAAACAGTTGTCGAAAATCTTCAGGACTTTTATTGTCCGCTAGAGGAAGCGCCACACATTTGTCAACCCTCAGACTTCTTATACAGGTAAATTATCCCGGGGATGTACTCCGATTCCTGGCTGGACACCCCCCGCTCCCACTCCTCTACCTCCACCACAGACACCCGTGCCCATAGTCCCTCCCGTTCCATCCCGCTCAGGGTGCACTCCAGGTGGTCTCTGTACTCCATGTTGTCTCTGTTACTCCTGGTCGTCATGCACACATAGCCTCCTGCAATTCACAGGGATGGATGAATGAATGATCCCGTACACAATATTACTGCTTGTAAAAAAATATTAAATTGGTACTGATACACCATAAAGATTTAAGTCACTGTGGGTAACCTCACCTGGCTTTGTGGCTAGCCACAGCTCTTTAACAATGGTGACTGGCACCTGACCTACGCTCAGAGCCCCAACGATGACAACCACATTGCATGTTTCTGTAGGGGAAGCAGGTAGGAGATCCGGAAAAGAATGAGGGGAAACTAACAAGTACAGCTCTGTTTGAACAGACAGGGAGCACCACAGCTTGTAATTAGCACCTGTGATTTTAACAATAAACACAAGGTTTAAAAACCAATCAACGCTCTTGTTTGGATAAATTCCAGAGTGAAAACATCTAATACTTTGGATACAACACATGCCACCGGGGGATCCATCGGCTTTTCTTCATGGAACACTATGAAACCTAGTGGCCACTTGGTGTAAGACGTTGTTCTCTTGTAGTTCGCACTTGCAGTTCACCCAAAAGACTTTTGGGGTGACCAAATTTTCCCACTGTATTTCAAAGAAGAGTCAGCGTTGTTCCTGGCCAAATGAGGTTGATTACAGCGTGAGTTTCTTGTCCCAAAATTACTTTGAGATATACACATTCAAACCTTGGCCCTCCCTTTTTCTATATATCATAGATCTGACAACAGAAGCATTTTTATCGCTTCTATAAAGCACTGATGTCATATAGAGGAGTCGGTGCCAGGCACACGCATGCTGGGAACATATTAACATGAGTGAGCCACTGACACTTATCATTCATAATAAAAAGCAATCTGGTACTTTTGTCATACACTACATGTGGACAACAGCACTTCAAATCTCCATCCAAAATAATTGGTAATAATATAGAGCAGGTCCCCCCTTTGCTGCTATATAAGCCTCCACTCTTCTGGGAAGGTTTCTAGATTAGTGGTTCTCAAACCTGTCCTGCTGGTTTGTATTCCAACCAAGCTTTCAATTGCTTAATTCAAGCCTCTATGGACAATTATGGGTCAATTACATAATTAATAGGTAGGTTCTAATGAAAACTAGCAGGGCAAACCATTTCTGTATTGACCTCGCTTTGTGCACAGGGGTATTGTCATGCTAAAACAGGAACAATTCTTCCCCAAACTTTTGCAACAAAGTTGGAAGCACAGAATCGTTTAGAATCTCATTGCATGCTGAAGCATTAAGATTTCCCTTAATATTGGGACTATGGGGCCTAGCCCAAACCATGAAAAACGGCCCCAGACCACTATTCCTCCTCCACTTTACGGTAGGCACTAAGTATTCAAGAAGCTAGCATTCTCCGGGCATCCACCAAAACCAGATTTGTCCGCCCGACTGCCAGATGACAAAGCGTGATTCATCCCTCCAGAGAACGTGTTTCCAGTGCTCAAGCTGAAGCTTTACACCACTCCAGCCGACGCTTGGTATTGCATATGGTGATATCAGGCTTTTGTGTGGCTGCTCGGTCATAGAAACCCATTCCATGATGCTCCCTACAAAACGGACAGTTCTTATGCTGACTTTGCTTCCAGGGGTCGTTTGGAACTCAGCAATGACTTGCAACCGAGAACAGGCGATTTTTACATGCTACGCGCTTCAGAACTTGGCGGCCCCGTTCTGCGATCTTCTGTGGCCCATCACTTTGCAGCTGAGCTGTTGTTTCTCCTAGATGTTTCTCCTTTGACCGGGACAGTTCTAGCAGGGCATATATGTGTGTAACAGATTCACAGTATAAAAAAAACAACATTTTTGAAATACCAGCTGGAATGGGCAAGGTTTCTGCTCCCAGCATGCATTGCTTGAGCTCTTGGTAAAGTCCTTTGTTTTTGGCCAATTCAAGCATAGCAAGGCTTCCATCCACCCCAATGAAGTGACGGAAACCCATTGTCTGTAGCTACAAGAAGAGGCGAAGAAAAATTGCCATCAGAAAAAGTGGAAGTGATATAAACTGAAATGTATCTAATTATGAATAACTTATTATTTTATTTATTGCAGCAGGCAGTGACAAAGATAATTTAAAAAGAGATTGCCACAGTACATAAAATGTAATTAATCTGTTTCAACAATTTTTACAAGTGTGGTTAAAATGAGAACTGATGGGCACATCGAAATAGCAAAAGTTTTCGTGCTTTAGTGCTATAGAGCAGAAAAGTTGGATTCTTCCATGGTGGTGTGGAGAGAAAATGAATTACCTTGGTGACACTAGTAGAGTATTTACCTCTGTGGAAACCAAGCCCGTGCCACAAGCCACATCCAGGACCACCGCATTCCCTCTGTCTCCTTGAAAGGCAGAGGACAGACACTTGGCTGCCAGGTTCGGGGCCCTATAATCCAGTATTGCAACGTCCTGGGTACATAGAACAGGGCCTTTCAAATGTATAACGACTTTAACAAATAGTTTACTCATTACTCAAAATACAATTAAATATAGTGGTAAGGATCTGTGCATTACAGTATTTTAATTATGATGGACTGTGCCTGTTTTTTTTTTTTTGCATGTGGCCATTCTTGTTGAGACCAAATCATCAGCCAGACACTGCCTCATCTATGGGCAAGATGACAATGCTGCCAAGGTGGCAGTCATAGATTCTCCTATGATTTAATTGGGTTGAGGAATAGTGAACAAGAATCTGTATAATAAACTCTTGATATTCAGTAAACCACTTTTGCACTACCAATGCATGTCGATATTTTGACAAAACCTAGACAAAAACTCAATTTTCAGATATGACAGCACACATTGTTATATTCCATACAAGCATTACATCTCATTATAGCTTTAAAACATTTTGAGTAATGAGCAAATCGCAAAAATTATTATGGAATACAGATTTGTTTGTCGAATTCGAACTTGAAAACACGTGACGAAAATTTCCTTTTTTTTTTACCTGCTCATAATTATCAGCCCAGCTGTCGTAGAAAGCAACTTTATCCTCTATACCCACATTTTCGTGTGCACCGAGTATGTGGGCTCTCACGTCGGAAAATGACCTGGTAGCGTCTGCCATTGGTACTGTCAGCAGACACAGTCTCAGTGATTAAAACATTAATTCGAATGCACGTCAATTTAATAGATTGTGGAACCAAATGGATTATTGCCCATTGTCTTGGACGTCCAAGTAAATTATTATATAACACAACATATAACATTATGCCTTTTATAGCCAACATGGACATATTATTAATAACTCACCGGAGTCACTTTATCGAGGATTTTTAAACACGGGAATGGTATGGAAGTTCGATTATGTAATTTGCCTGAATCTCTAAGTATTTTTGCTGCGTGTGTCGTATGCATGCAGCACGCTAAGCAACGTCGACGTTGCGTGAAAATTTGCATGTTGTTCGTGGTCCTACCTGTAGAGTGACCCGAAAACAAAGGTTTTCTTATTCCGATTGGGTAGCTGGCTAGCAAAGCGGTTGAACAGTCGTCCCTTAGTTTTAGCGTTTATGTAAAATAAAGTTTAGTTGATCAACATGTTTCGTCACCAATAATGCATGGGGACGATTTTGTCCACCGATTATTTTCGTTTAGTTTGGTTTTTTTTGGCATAAAAAGCTTTGTACTAAGCCGTTAGCTTTCTCGTCCAATTCTACACGTCCTTTCGTGAGCCTGTGATTTATAACTTTTATCCAGGGATTCCGGCCTAGTAATCGTAAAGGTACAGTATAACGCTTTGGATTCTCTCCAAGCGATCATAATTATTATAACTTTATAATAATCGTTAAATATCGTTTTGTTTGGACAGCAGTGTTTTAAGCAAGAAACATCTGTCCCAAGACTTATACAAACTTAAGTGTGTTAAGTTAGCTCGGTTGTTGGTTTTAACTTTTGCTATTGTATACTGTAGTAGTTGAATGGGGGTACGATCGCTTTACCATACGAAATATACAAACTGTTCCAGTTGTGTAGCATTAATATATACAGACGAGGGTAAATGGGTAGTTATGTACATTTTGTTGTCTTATCTTGTTTCTGATTTCAATTAAATTCGTTTTATACGCTGAAGGGTTACGCCCATCCAAATATTTTTTCACTCACAGATATTACTGTTTAGTTAATGCCAGTGGCATCGAGAAGATTGTACTAATGGCGAAATGGTGTTAAACATTTAATGTCGTCCGTGTCGTATTTATTTGCAGACAGCCAAAGTAGCTGCTTTTGACGCCAAAGATGTCGATCCTGGGCTTGAAGAAGAAACAGCCTAAGACTTTTAAAGTTAAAGTCATCACCATGGATGCTGAAATGGAATTCAGTTGTGAGGTATTGGTTTTAGTGCTTTATGGATTGTGGATCAATTTCAACAAACGTTGGTTGTGTATTGATCCCTGGATCATCCTTTGTTAATTCTATAAATGTGTGCTAAAATCCCGACTGCAATAAGAATGTCATCCCATTGCTTACACATAGATGCTGGACTTATTTAATAACAAACGTTTGCAGTCTTCCTTCTGACTGGGTATTTAAACCTATGCAAGTGCTGGAATATCTTTGGTACTAAAATAATTGGATTTGTCCAGGGCAGACAGTTCACCTTTAACGTTACTGCAGTCAAATATTTTCCCACCTGTGCTGTGGTCATTGGGTTTTGAGAAAATGTTCATTCAAAAATGAGCATGCTTAATGCATGGATTTGTTCATATTGAAATATGTGTACAAAACATTAATGAACCACAACAGCAATAATTTTCTCACAAAGCTGATTAATTAGAGACATTGCAACTTTTTAAGAGTTGTTGGCAAGTGTACCATGTGTAATATGTACTGTTAATGCTGTTCCACAGGTAAAATCTTAATACTTTTGTAACATTGAAGTGGACAAACACAGCTGTGATAATAGACTGTGGTAATTTTAGATGATCCAAAACTAAACATTTTGGGATTGGACTTGAATCCAAGTTTGAACCTGGTTTATCTGGTAACGGGATGATCTATGCCATGGTACCAAGTCATGAAGTTGGCTGCTTTTGACCCCTAGTATTTTAAATGTATTTATTTTTTACATAAACTGGTTATGCAGGCTAATTTAGTTGACTTAGATTAAGCATTGTTTGTAAAACTGGCCTTATTGTGTGTGTATAAAGTGTATATATAGTTTCATTCGATGTAAACCCCCCGACCATATTATCTTAATGGTTCAGTTGATGTAAACAAGTAAGTTTGTTTTCCAAGCTATTTAAATTTTAATCAGAGGGCTTTCATAGCTGAAAGACAGACTACCTTGGTGGAAATTAGATTTCATTTTAAGTTTTAAGTCATTCATTAGAGCAGTGGTTCTCAAAGCACAGCTTATTTGTCTGGGCCTGTCACTTTCATATGCATGTATTCTAACTTTAATATGTTGTAGTTACTAATAATGCAGTTTATTTGTAATGTTAGTGTGTTACAAACACTGTTGTCAAAGCATTTTCGTGTAAGCATTTAGCACGTGTACAGTTTTTGTTAATGTGGCCTACATTATATTTTGGTAAAGGGGTTGAGAACCACCATCTAGTTCATCCTTAATACCGACAGAGCACACTGCATTGATTGGGTCCAGACCTCAGTTTTTACTTGTTTAAAAGTTATCGCTGAGTTATTTAAGCCGTGTATCTGTGTTGTCACATTGTTTTCAGGTGAAGTGGAAAGGGAAAGACCTGTTCGATCTGGTTTGCCGAACTATTGGCTTGAGGGAAACCTGGTTCTTTGGGCTCAGGTACATGGTGAAAGACACCTATGCTTGGCTGAAAACTGAAAAACGGGTAAGTGAAGCTGTTGATAACAGGCAGATTATTGTAAATGTACACATTGGTGTACAGTTTCATTGGGCATGTGAATGTTTTTATTTTTTTAATTTTTTTAACGCGTGAGCAAAACCATAACTAAGTTATTTTAACCTCCTTTAACCAAATTCAGGCAAAAATGTCTGGATATGAGATTTTGGATTTTCCATGGTCAGTCAATGAATAGTCTGTGTTCATTCAGTAGTTATATACTATATGGTCAAAAGTATTTGAACTTCACAGCAGAGCTGCTGTTGCTCGTAGAGGTTTCTACTTCACAATAACAGCACTTATATTTGTCTGTTCTAGAAGGGCAAAAATTTGACAAACTGACTTACTGGAAAGGTGACATCCTATGACTGTGCAAGGTTTAAATTTACTGAGCTCTTCAGCGCTGGCCATTCTACTGCCAATGTTTGTCTATGGGGATTGCATGGCTGTGTACTCGATTTTATACCTGTCAAGAATGGGTGTGGATGAAATGGCTGAATCCACCAATTTGATAGGGGACGGTCATCGTACTTTTGGCCAGTACTTAGTGTTTTACTTTCTTGGGTTATAGCTTTAATTTTGTGTGCAAAGTGCTTTTGCCCAAAACAATGTTAGCGGGTGACATTCATTTTTTTCTCCCAGGTTTTGGACCAAGAGGTTCCGAAAGACTTTCCAATCACCTTTCACTTCCTGGCCAAATTTTTCCCAGAGAAAGTAGAAGAAGAGCTGGTCCAGGAGATCACCCAACACCTCTTCTTCCTGCAGGTGTCAGCTTCTTCTGCTCTCTTTTCCTCTTCCACTTCTATAAATCTTTATTGCTTCTTAATAAATGTTCATTTATTGTGCGATGCCTGTCTCCACTGATAGTCGGGATGACTACAACCTGTGGTTTTAACTGCTGTTTAATCACTTTGAATATTGTGTTTTTGGTATCTGTAGGTCAAAAAACAGATACTAGATGAAGAAATATTCTGCTCCCCTGAAGCCTCCGTGCTTTTGGCATCGTATGCTGTTCAAGCTAAGGTAAGTCCCTCAGTGTGCTAGCATAAGCTGCAAAGTTTTTACCAAGAGGTGCCGGGCTGTTAGCACCGTTTGTCTCACTGATGATGTTTGGGTTGGGACTGTGTTTGAAAGCTCTACAGGAGCTGATCTGGGATTGGGTCCAAAAGCGAAAGCGCTGTTGAAGGAGTTCAGATTTGCATGGACCACAGGTGTTTTGCTGACTTTCTTTTGCGCCCTTTTTTAGTATGGAGACTACGACCCAAACTTTCACAAGCCAGGTTTCCTGGCTCAAGATGAGCTTTTGCCTAAAAGAGTGAGTAGCACACTTTGTTATGTTTTTGTTATGTTTGTACTATGTTTTATGTGATTTCACGTGATATGTTAATTTGGAAACCTTAAAAAATAGTGATAAGAAGTGTTTGTTGAAGGGCTCTGCATTTTATGGTGATTGAGATGTGAACCGCCTTAACCCATGGAGTTACTAGACAGCTGAGTCAGGATCTGCAAAAGAACCCCCACCCCCATCCTCAAATATGAACTTCTTTGGTTGTCCAGCCTCGATGACCCTTTTCAAGTGCATTTGTGTCTGATTGACAGGTTCTGATGCAGTATCAGATGACTGCAGACATGTGGGAGGAAAAGATTACTGCCTGGTATGCTGAGCACAGGGGGATCTCCAGGTGAGATGGTTTCAAACGGTTTTGTGACTGAAAAGGCTGTCCTTTTATTTGTCTCAAAAATAGCAAAAACAAATGGGGGTTTATTATTAATTTGGCGGACATTAAAAAGGTTCCCAAGGAACAGTACTGTTGGTGGTTAACGGGAACATTGATATCAAATTTACCAAAAACGTGAAACGGTTGTTGTAGAAGATTTATTTTGCAGTGAGTTTTTAAGTTATGTCAGTATGGAATCAAACCTTCCTGACAGATATGGCTGTCACGGTCTTATGTTTGGCTGAATGTTTTTCTGTGGTATCTGATCCCATACCCACAGAAGAACAACAAAGGTTAGATAGAGCTAGCTTCACTCTCTAAGTTGAAATCTTAGCCTCAGATGGTTTTTTGCTTAATGTTTTAGCATGAGTAGCACCAATAGTATTGCACTTGTTGATAGCTAAAATCCATGTTGGGGCACCCTCTGCCTACCCCGGGTTATGCAATCCAGATATATCTGGTAAATGTCCAGCATTTTTGGTGTATTTCATATCTTTCTCTCGTTTAGGGACGAAGCCGAAATGGATTATTTGAAAATTGCTCAGGACCTGGAGATGTACGGCGTCAGTTACTTTTCAATAACGGTACATTTCCTTGCTTCTTGTGGTGGGCAGGTAGCAGTCAGATTGAAGCGCCTGTGTTCATTCCAAAGCGGTGTTGACCATGACAGGCTTCTGGTGTGAATTGTTGTTTTTATTGATAGAAAAATACGGAAAAGGAATATAAAACCTCTGCTGTGCTGGGAGAGGACTGTTATTGATTTTTGTGATAAAGTAACCATTGATTTTTTTGCCCCCTTTCTGAACTCGATAGCAAAACAAAAGAGACACGGAGCTACTCCTGGGAGTGGATGCCCAAGGGCTCCATATTTACAATCCAAACAGCAAACTCAACCCCAACAAGTCCTTCCCTTGGAGTGGCATCAGAAACATATCCTACAGTGAAAAGGAGGTAAGGAGTTTCTTTCAACCCTCAAAATTATATTTCTAAACGTTTCTACTTTAAAAAATATATATTATTCATATATGTTACCATTAATCCTGTCTCGTCCTTCTCAGTTCACTATAAAACCATTGGACAAAAAGAAGGATGTGTTCAAATTCTATTCTTCCCAACTTCGAGTCAACAAACTGGTAGGTCCTCAAAGTCTCGAGTTAGTATCTCTGTCTCTCACTTGTAGAATCTTCTGCAAGTTCAATGAGCGTCGATCATTCTCACTCCTTTTCCCTCACTGCTTAGATACTGCAATTGTGCATCGGTAATCATGACTTGTTCATGCGGAGGCGGAAGGTGGACTCCATCGAGGTTCAGCAGATGAAAGCACAGGCTAAGGAAGAGAAGGCCAGAAAGAAGGTCAGACAGTTTGTGATCGGTTTGTTGGTTAATAGACAATTTAATGTAGCACTGGCTGGACTCGCCCAAGTTCTGACCCATCTCTCTGTTGGCCCTCTCACATGCACAGGTTGAGCGGCAGATCCTGGCCCGAGAGAAACAGATGAGGGAGGAGGCGGAGCGGGCAAAGGAAGACATGGAGCGACGGCTCTTCCAGCTGCAGGACGAGGCACGGCTGGCTAACGAGGCGCTGGTGAGGCGGGATGGGGAACGGCCAACTGGAATCATCAGCCGCGCTTTGTTGTGGAGTTGCTTTTTGCTACTGGTTAGCAGCGGCTAGCTATTTGTGGAATTGATAAGTCTTGTTAGCGTGGGTAGTACAAATCAGTGCAGGAGGCGAATAAAATGATTTAAAATTCAATATAGCCTAACGATCTGGTATCCCAACCCCACACAATCCACTCCTCTCCCGTCCCAGCTCCGTTCGGAGGAGACTGCTGATCTGCTGGCAGAGAAGGCCCAGATTGCAGAGGAAGAGGCCAAGCTACTGGCCCACAAGGCGGCCGAGGCCGAGCAAGATCGGCAGCGGCTGGAGGTCACGGCGCTGAAGACCAAGGAGGAGAAGAGGCTGATGGAACAAAAGATGCGGGAGGCAGAACAGCTCGCCGTCAAGCTGGTGGAGCAGTCCGAGAGGAGGTCAGCAAAAACCTCAGGTCCCGCGGAAGTGCATGATAAATGTGCTTCACCCATGTTTCTGAAGATATGCAGTGCCCTTTCTGTCCCGTCTTGCAGGTCGAAGGAGGCGGACCATCTCAAACAGGATCTGAACGAGGCCAAGGATGCCGAGCGCCGGGCCAAGCAGAAGCTCCTAGAGATCACCAAGACCACTTATCCTGTAGGTCCTCCTGTGAAGCACAAGGCAGGCGAGAGCCATTTCAAAGTCACCCTGGCTTCGCACTGGGGGTTTTTCTTTTCTTTCTTTTCCCTCTTCCCTCATTGGGCACTTGACTGTTTTTCAGCTGATGGCAGCTTACTCAAGCCCACCTCCACCCCCTGAGGCAGGGGACCTGCGGCCAGAGGCGGGTTCCCTCCGAATGGACTTTAAAGACACTGACATGAAGAGGCTGTCAATGGAGATCGAGAGGGAGCGGTAGGCCTGACTTTGTGTGTGAACAACTTGCCTTAGCGCAAACAAGTTTAGTTTCCAACGTTTTCCAGAATTAAGATCCCCATTATCAGTGATTGGTAACAGATAGATTACAGACTGCTTTGCCAGGTTTCATTCTGCGCTTTGTCTGGTTTGTGCTTCAGCTTTTTCTCTCTGTTGGTGCGTGCGTGCTTACAGACTGGAGTACATGGAGAAGAGCAAAAACCTGCAGGACCAGCTAAAGGAGCTCAAGTCAGAGATTGAATCCCTGAAGCTGGAGGAGCAGCAGTCTGGAATGTTCCCCCACCGGGCTGAGCCCCAATTGTACCCCGAACCGCCTTACATCCCCCACAGCAACGTAAGTGTCGGCTGAGGAACAGATTTAGCTTTCCAGACAGAATGGCTGCATATGGTCAGAGGTTTTTTAAAGATTTGAAACGATGCCTGGGGTCAACACCTACCCAGAGCCAATCAGGCACTGCCACGTACGATCTTCATCAGCCTTTTTGCAATCTGTGTTCGTGGAGTTCCTTTGTGTCTTGACTCTTGCCCTCCAAAGGGTGATCTAAAACTCAGAACTGCTCAGTGACGATCCTCATCGCTTAATCTCACTAATCCTGTAATCACCATGAAGCTCTATGATTCTTCTCTGTTGATTCATGCAAGGCTGCACTTCCCCACTGATTTGTCATGCAGTGAATGACTTGTCCTAATTTTACATGACCTTATTGAAGGACAGTTGCTGTTCCAGAAGCGAAGCTGAAACCGGTTCTAATTTTTAGTCACAGGCAGCGGCCTTCTGCGTCGTGTGAATCTTGTTTATATATTTGAAACATCGCAGGAATGTCTGACTGATTCCTACATGTATAATTCCTGTGTGCCGGTGTGTTGCTTTGACTGTAGGTCGGGCACTATGATTCGGAGGTAATCTACATTTGAAAGGCCCAGGGAGGAAACTGGAGCGATGCTGGTATCGAGGTGAAAAGTCGTGCTGGTCTTTTTTTTTTTTTTTGGCTGCTGCGCAAATGAGCTTCTGTGCCAGCACTGAGCATAGCTGCTACCCCTGCCAATCCTCCCCCCTCCTTCCCCTACCCTGGGTGTTGGGACGAGAACAGTCACAAGCGAAAGGGGTCACTGACGTGTCTGACTGGGACGAGCCAGTCGTGGTTCATTTCTGGGTGGCTTTGGTGACAGTGACAGTTTCGGGCACTGCATTGGCACGGCGGCTGCTGAACCACACCCTCTGCAACTCTGCTAGGACTGCTTTTAGTGTTCGTTAGAGGGTGTTAAAAACTTTTTTATTTGTTAACATTATGGTGAAAACAAACAAATACAGAATTATTCAATTATTATAAGTTTAAATATAAGATGAATGTAGGCGGGCTAATCTTTTAATTAAAATAAATATCTTTTGGAGATGTAACTTGTTTATTCAACAGTTGTCTTGTTCTTTAGATTTCAAATATAGACCTACAAGTAAATATAAACATGTCATTTAAAGGTCATTCAGGCAAAACGGCTTGGATTTGGTTCTCCTCCCTGAGTGCAGTTTTTGGTGGCCTGGGCAGGCTGTGGCAAAGTGTCTGCCTTGCTGAGCCCCGGAGAGAGGCTGGAGTTTGGCCTGGAAACATAAGCTCCTCAGACAGCCGCCTGGGCTGTGTTTGGGTAGACCGTTTCTCAGCCTTTATCTCCCCCTCCCCCTCGTTTGCTTTGCTTTCTTGCTTCCCCATCAGCACGCTTCTGTTCGCCAATTCCAGCCTTCTATATGAATTCTCTACCAAAGATGGTAAACAAAATATTGTGTCTGTAGATCCCCACCACACACACACACACACTTGGAAAAGTCCTGCTTTTCTTCGCCTTCCTATTGGTGTCCAGGGTAAAGGAGTGAGATTGTATTGGATCCTTAGTCAGGACAGTAGGCTTCTAAACAGGTGGAGGATATAAATAATATTCCCTACGCTAAAAAGGTATATAAAATAATTTTATGCACGCTTTTTCGGAAAATTTACCTTTGCAATATGGGTTTTTTTTTTTTTTTTTTTTTACATTTAAAAGCAATTCTTTTGGAAACCACATTTTTCAGCACAGCAGCCCAATTGAAGGAAATGACGCGGAGCACTTTGCTATTTGTCTTACAGCGAAACTCGGCCTACATGGCTCAGATGGCCTACTCTGAGGAGGTGTGAGGCCTACAGTGGAGGAGGAGGAGGAGGAGGAGGAGGAAGAGAAGGAGGAGGGAGACGGGAAAGAGCCAGGCAACGTCAAGATGGCTGAGCACCTGCATCACTAAATATAGACTTGTTTTTTATGTCTCTGAGCACGATATATGCATAAAGGAAAGGATGTGGAGTGTTGGCAAACCTCTTACATGATGCCATGTATTTTCAGTTGTTTATTTTAAAAAGATAAACCCAGCAAAGTTCAGCTGCTCACCAAGACTTGGTACACATTCATACTTGTTTGATCTTATGTGTGTATAAATTATATACACACAGACACAGTCCTGCGTATGTTTACCTGACACTATGTTGCAGTTAGATACTTGTTGTTTTATTACCAACATTTTTATTTTTAAAGGGAATATATTTTCACCATTGCACTCCAAAACAGCTGTGGGAACCATGGAGTATTTTTTTTTGGTGGGGGGTGGTATGAACACACTAACAGCCTTCAGTAATATAAAACTTTCTTTGCCAAAAAACTAATACAACACTACAGGTTTAAGAGGCTGTTACCTATCAGAACTAAGCTTGTTTTTATTTTAGCCTGGATGACTGGGTGCCTAACTTTGCTTTAGTAAACGTGCTATTTTTTCCCCCCTTTTTAAAAGTATTCTTAGTCTTTTATTATTTAGAATTTGGTGCCAGTTGCCTGTGCTTTGTGCTTGTTTCCTATGACCGCAAAGGCCTACATTATTCCATCAGAGCTCATTTTGGAGAGCATTATCCAAACTCCAGACACTAGCAGTCCAGCAACATTTCAAGGCTTAAATGTGAAATCTGTGCTTGGAGATAACAAGATCTGCCAACCTACTTTATTTAACGTTGGGCTGTCGATTAGGGGGGGCGCCAGTGTTCCCTCACCACTCAGGACTGCTTAGTTAGAGCTTTACCGTCATATTTAATGCTTAGAGTAGGATGAATAATGGCTACTTGTTTTTTCTATGTTTGCCTCTTTCTAGCTCCTTTTTTTAATGTACTTGCACCGCGCCGCTCTCGCTCTGTGCAGCTGGTGGAAAAAAGGATTTTCGGAACGGATGGTTCTATTTTTTCAAGTCGCTTTGCAGCGTCACTTTACTAATGGCAAGGGAAAACTATTCATGTTTTAATGAATGATTTCCAACCAGTTTGTGTCCCCAAATTGTCCAGATAGGAGGTGATGTACGTTTTCTCAGAGCTGGACTTAAATGCTTACAAAGGGGGTGCGGGGGGTAGTTGCCATGACTAGCACTCTGTACTGATAGACTCCGCCAAGCTCGATGTGCTTCAGAAGTAAAGTTGTAATGAAGTAAAGTACTCCTAATACCCCCCCAATCTTTATCGAGCCGTGACTGACACGTTTTATTTCAATAAAAAAAAGGAAATCTACTTTTTTTTTTTGTTGCTGATGTTCTTTGTTTCATTCTTTTTAAACCGTTGGCCTTAGCTGTTTAACAAATACTGAGATTAATGTATAAAATCTGTTGAATCTAACGATTAGGGAAAAGGTCTGCTCGTGGTCAGTCTGAAGTTGGAATGGGAAACCCAACAATAAAGTAAAGTGTTTTATTATGGGAAGTCCCTGTAGTTTGCGGCAAATAATAGAGCCTGAAATGTAGAATTGGTAAGTATTGGTACACTATAATCGGTTTATTTAACTATGCAATGCTTAAGTGATCGGTGGTGCTTCTCTGGGATTTAGGATCTGCGACCCACTGGTTACAAGTTGTTTCACCTGCTACCCCTCTGCCTTGTCCCACTCCTCATTACCAGAATACCGCCTATGCAGACTGAAATTTGGTTCTGAAATTTGATGTTTTTTTTTTTTTTATATATTAAAAAGAAAATGTTATGTCTTCTCTACCTTGAATGAGATATATCCCACCCTCCAGAAGACGACAGACAAACCGCGATGGCTCCGGCAAAAATGTATAAAGCCGTAATGGTGTATGTTTTTAAATCACGTCAGCAGCGTGATATGATGTTTTTATTCCACATAATTCCTGAAAAGACAGATAAGACTCTCACTCAGGCAAACAAACTGGAGACTGGGACAACCTGTGAATATTACATCCCCTTTCTTTATAAAACACCTTTTGTTTTACACCGGCTGCTACTAAACCATGACTTTTGTATCGCGTGGTTTACTATGTGTGTGGTTTCCACATTAACACAGCCTGTAAAAAGTGTATTGATCTGAATTAAAGAAGACTGTAATTCAGCTGTTTGGTTCCAAAGGCTGAAATTTATTTAGTTCACTGATTTTCACTTTTAATTTTTTCTTTCTTTTTTCTTGTAATTGGCCCAACCATGTATTAGACCAATCTTATACATGCAATTAACCATGGGAAAGGTCATGTCAATGTCACACTGTACTTTTAGTGTGTACAGTTTATGCAGACATTTATGAAGCAATTAATTTTTTGCACAAATTTTGATTTTCCTATTCATTGGTAACTGATATGGCCCCCAACCTACTGTACACTTACTTAAGGTTATTTTAGATAAACCAATGCATGATTTTTTTTTTAAATCACTTTTTCTAGAAATTATTTGACATGCCACATTAAAGCCTACTTACTACGGAAATATGTTTTATTATTGCAATAATAAGATTTATGAGAAAAGTCGAGCCTATTATCTTGAGGTGACCTATATAGGAGCAAAATAAATACTACGCATGGCATCTTTTGATCTATTTTTACTAGCATTTTTACTGTCTCAATTCAACCACAAGAGGGCGTGCGAGACTTTGTATGAACGCGGTATTTATGAATTCTCACAACTACTCCCGTCCGTTGTGCAATTCGTTTATGAATAAATAGTTTATGAAGTAGCGTACACAGAAATATATTATATTTATTGTGCTGATATAAATATTCAAGTATGTTATGTATTTATGGAGGGAATTTATTTTTGAATGAATTAATTATCAAGCATAAAACACAAAGCAAAGCAAAGGCAGCCCAGTACGGAAATATGTTTTCTATATAATCTGAAATCTGTTTTCATTTTAATGTATGTTTTTGAAATTGTCTGAAAGTATTTTAAAATAATTTATTAGAAACGTTTTTGATCAGTGTTCTTCGATCATGGAGCGACTTTATTACAACCCTGTCACTCATGACCCTGGTCACCTTCTTAGTCCCTCATATCAGATGAACTTACGCTCTTTATCGTCTCCTTAGTAATTTCTCAGTACAATTCTAAAGTAAATTAATTAAATTAATCGCATAACCATAGTTTGTATTAAATTCCAATGAATAAATAAATAAAAACAACTAGTGCATGTAATATATCAGTAATGGCTGATTAACTGATTTACTGATTTTCAGAGTTGGGGAGTTAAAAAACATAATCACTGGCAGTTTCACAAATATCCCCTGGGAAGGGGTTCTTGAGTACTGGACCGTGAACAGAGTACCTGAAAGCTCCCTGGCACCAAGTGTAATCGGTTTTAAAGGCTTGTTTTATACGACCAGCAGATGGGCAGTGGAGACGGTGTGCTTCGGTTGAATGTACCGTTTGCGGTATTCTCTGGTGTTGAGGATTTGTCTGACGTTAATTTTCTTTACGCATATCCATTGAATTTACCACAGCTAACCTCTGTAAATGATTAAGGGTGATTTTCCAAGATTTGGAACAATTTTCAGTCTAAAAAAATTTTTTTGCATAATTTCAAAATTAAATTTTAAACGGTTCCAACTTTAACTTTGGGCATTTTTGCTGAGTCTGCCCTTGATTTTCCGCTCTGATATTTAAAAGCCTCACATTTTATTTTGAGCCCAAAAAAAGAAGAAGCAAAATGTCCATCGTTTCTCAAGAAATGAAATGAAAGTCGGCTGGCATCCCCAGGCTGCTAAGCTGGAGACTGATGTGCTATGCGGTTATCAGTCAGCAGCCCTCCCAGGCAATATACGCTACCATCCAGCAGATTGCCATTAGTTTTGTTGAAGTCGAGGGTTGCCTTTTTTCCTAGGGACCAGTCCAGCACCAGCCCTGGCTTTTGTGTGGCAGTGCTAAGATAATCTCACGTTCTCCCACAAGTCTGCCTTCCTCCCGAACATGCCCCATCACCATGGCAAGGTCATCATTAGAATATCATTAGGCAGCTGCAGCTCATTAAGTGGAACAGGTGATTCCTGTGGGGTAAATGTTTGAGCTACGTATGTTCCGTGCCCCCCTCTGCAGGTAAGGAAGGAAGGGATGGAAAGGGATTGACAGGTTGACATAGCTGTTCTAACAAAAAAAAAGTGATGATTGTGCTGGGCACCGCCTCTGTGCACCAGCATCACTCTGTATTCTTCATGGCCTTTTAGCCTGAACAGGCATGGTGCAGCCCAGTGTTACCAGTACTGCACTGCTCTGTTTTCCTATACTGTGGAAGGTCAGAATCCAATACTCCAGGGTGGGTGGGAACTGATTGGGCCTTGACTTGATTTCAGCTTAAAGGAGATTGGATCAGAAGAGATGCGCTCAAATTTTTTTTTTTTTATGTAAAAATATAAATCCATCCTGAAACCAGATGGACAGCTGTGAAAACTATCCATCACCCCCTTTATTTATTATTGCAGTGCAAATTAAAAAGCTGTCCCTGTGGCGGTCTCTACCCTCTGCTTCTTCTTCGGGGCTTTAGTGGCCAGACAGTGTGTTTAAAACTAGGTCAGCTTTCATGCTTTGAACTGTCTAGCTTCAACAGATGTCGGGGTAGGGACTGAGGCAATGCTGCCTCAGCCTGTGACCAATGGATAAAGTATCCATTTTCTACACGGTCATGTTCTGTCCCCAAGTATCCCAAGTTCTTCTCAAAACTCTTTCATCCCCTCCTAAGTGTAAATTGTTTGTTTATTTGTGTGTTGAGGAGGCCCCTCTTGTCCTTACCAGTTTCCCCCAGGAGGGGGCATCCATTTGCCCTCTTTTTCAACTCGTATAACATGAGCTTGAATCCTGTTGCGACAAAAAACCTATTAAACCCCAGCCTGACAGTCTCCTCTCAATAGGAGACTATTGCACTTGCTCCTTCACCGTCATGGAAGGACAAAAAGGGTTGAAGTGTTCTGTGTTTTTGACAGTTGCATTTTGATGTATAAATATAATACTAGAAGTTAAATGGTGAGCAGGCTGTGATGGGGGAACATAGATGCCAGGAATCTGCAGACTGCCGTTTTGTTATCCTCCTGCCTCTGAGGATAGAGTCTTGAGATGAGCAAACCTAATGAGTATGTAAAACGAGTTTGGGTTAAAGAGTAAACGGGATTCCTTTTTTGACTCAGTGGAACATGCAGTGCACAGTGTGAAGCTCCGGTTGTTGTGGTTTTACTTGGGTACTGCTATCGATCCGCAAAAATGAAAGAACCTAGCGGGTCAAGGTACTTAAAGGTGTGGACACGTTATTTCTTTTTTTTTCCTCCCTGTTGCAGTCTGGTATCTGCTACAAGAACACTTTTCTATAGAATTGGACCTAGTATGGAATTGGTGTATTGAGTCAAGCTTCTGAAAGGCAAATGCGTTTTTTGTTAGTTAAACCAAATCTCCTGACTCCCACAATACTGATTTCTTCATTTTTCCATTTCCTCTATCCCAGTGTTCCACAGGGAATCCTGCTGCTTTTGGGCAGGCTAATAGCTCACAGCTAATTTGAGGGTTGTGTTTCAAAAGTTCATGTCGAGCTGTAATTAAACTTGAAAATTCTCTTTGTGCTCTAAAGCCTGCTGCTGACAGTTCTTCTGGGACATGCTGGCCATGTCCAGTTCCCCCCTTTTGTAGCTCCAGTGTTTTGAACCACCCCATGCAGCTCATTGGCGACCACGGCGTTCATCATAGCACCATTTCAACCGTGGGCCTGTGACAAGGACTACGGCTGCACTGCAGTTGTGTTTTTGACTTTTTGGCAAGGCAGTGACCAGGTGGTGTGACGTGTGCTTCTGTTTGTCTCACCTAAATATCCCTAAAACCTGTACCCTTTATACCAACTCCCTTCTTACAATAAGAATACAGATGGTTCCGGTTAGGACCTATTCTGTGGTAAGGCTGAGACCTATCACCTTTACTTTATGTTACTATCCATGCAGGAGACACTTAGAGATGTTGAAGAGGGTTGTAACAGCATCACTTTGAGGTGAACCACTGTCTCACATTGTCCAGTGCCACTCCCAACAGCTTTTTACCAGCCCGGCCCAAAGTTCAGAGGCACAGGATGGACAAGGCTGAGCACAGGAAGATCCTGGAACTGGAGCAGGAAAATTTAAAGGGGTTAGAATTCTGAATCTTACCACTGAAATCCAGGACATGGTGACCTTTGAATCTGAGGTTTAGTACAGATACTCTTTGGGCAGTCTAACTCGGTCCTGTACAGAGGGTTTGCCACCTCTGCCATCGCCTCCCTGTCCAGAGGGTTCACCTCCTTGCGGGTTCCCTGCGGGTTCTTGGGTAAGCCTACCGCCTCCATACACCCCAAGGGTGTTTTAAAAAGCAGGTATTTAATTGGTTTTTAAGTGTGAAGAAAGTAATTTATGTTTGCCCTGAGCCATTTCTGTTGTGTTAAATTTAAATAAATATAATTTTGATTCTGCATTGCCTCACAGAGCGTTTGTATCCCTGGACCCCGCCCAAATAGCCCCACACTTTTCAGATATTGGCTTGAAAAGGATTCCAGTAATCCCAAAGATTGGATTTCATAGCACAGTGAAAAGGGCAGGGAAACCTGTAATTCCCTTCCATAGAGCTGAATAGGTTACTTAAAGAAAATGTAATTACACAAAGGCAAGAATTAGATTGGCACATGGACTTAGACCGAGACTTTTGGAGGGTTGTTTTTTAATTTAAATTAAAATAAATGTTAAATTACACATTTTACAAACTCTTCTCCCCAACACACAACATAAAGATGGATGGCAGGAAAAGCAGAACATTCACTGCATAGGAAAAGAATGATGGACAGCTGAGTTTCGCATTGCTTGTTTCTGGATTCCTGGAGGAACACCAAACCACGTCTGAGCTAACCTGGCTGTGATTTGGGACGTGAGGAGGCGAGAGAAGGAACCGCATGGTTCACCGATGGCTGAACCAGTGCAAAATTTGTTTAGACAGCACCAGTTTTTCCATACAACCAGTGCGAAGTTGTGTTAAAATATATTTTTAGGAGTTTGTTTTGTATATGTGTCACAACAGTTGCCGTTCTAGCTGGATCAGGTGAATTATGTCGATGTTGATAGAAGTAACCGGATTATCTGATGATAATGAATAGGAGCTTGGCTGGTGATTAGGTTTGCACATTAGGGCATATGCAGAGACTCGTTTGGAAATGGAATGAACATGACCGGGCTGGCTTCTGTATCCGAGCAGTACAGTCTGAAGATAATCACTATGCGCTTGAGCTAGACCCCCATGGGCCATGAGCGACCAAAGACTATCAGCCACCAGCAGCCGCGAGATAAAAACGCTCCAAAATGACTCCGGGATCTAATGCTTTCACAGCCAATGGGTTTTGAGCTGATTGGCTACGGCACAACACAAGTCCCCACTGCAATGGTTCACTCGCCTTACAGTTCTAATCGGAGAGCCAAGCCTTGTGGTGTCAGCAGTACATAACAGTACATTTTAAAAACCTGGAGTGTGTGAAACAGGGTGTCTGGTGAATCTGGTGTGAAACAGGGCTTATTTTAGTAGTGAGACTTGTTTTCATTGTGATACAAATCCCTTCCTACCTGTCAGTGGCAGAAGGTGCTCTGGCATGTTTCTTTCGACTAGATGCCACTTTCAGCTCTGTCCAGTCCAACATGTCCCTCCCTTCTGCATCGTTTGTGCTCGCAGTCAAAAGTCTTTGGACACACCCAAGGTCAGAGTTGCAGAACAGTGGATATCTGGAATAGTAGTGATTTACCCCAGTTGTGGTTCACACAAACTAGTGGACATGAGCGCATGTTTTCCGTGGCATTCATTTACTGAAGACACTGGTTAAAAGACTGCCCCAGGGCAGCCAAACACATATCCCTTTGTTAAAGTGCCCTGTTTTTCCGTTTTGCATGACAGCATAAATCCAATGTTTCTTTTGAAAATCTTAGTTGAATGCGAAATCGAAGGCATTTGCGTCAGTGCGATTTGAGAAATTGGGTTGCGCTGGTGTGTCACTGCTGTTTGACAAATGTAGGTACAGTCATAGACCAGTTGTGCTTGCCCAGCTCATGCTTCCGATTCACAGTGACTCATCGACCTCAAACCCCAAGTCAGCTTTTAGGAGCGCCCGTGAAGGACAGAAGGAGTGAGTTAGATGGAAATGGATAGCCATTTGTAATACCTATTTCCTTAAGATGTTCTACTCTAATTTGTATTCATGAGTGAAGAATTTAACTTTTAGATAGCAGGTAGGGCAGCGTAGGGTTCAGCTATCTCACGTTAAAATGATGTCCCGTCCTTGCTGCTAATCATTCTCGGCACTGAAGTTCAAGGGGGGTGTATATTACTGAACATCCGGTCACCGCACAGTATGGGTCCAACCTAACCCTTTCATAAGCCCTTGAGACCAGCCCATACCACCTCAGCACAGCCCCCCTCTTCCATACCATGGGGTTCCAGGCTATTTTTGCTTTGTGAGCTTGGGCTTCCCTTTACCTGACCATCTGAGGAGTTTTCTGTTGATTTTCCTTTGGCATCTCTCATAGCAACAGCAGTTGTTAAATCCCAGCTCACTGCAGCCATAGGGTGACCAAATTGCTTGCCTTCGCTAGCTCTAGCCACACCACAATTATCAGAGGTATCTCAAGAACATCCAGTCTTCATTAAGCAATTCCTAGTACCAATAGTCTCTCTCAGTGAGCCATCTTGAGTCAAATGTCCCAACATCAATACGGCATGCCGCCAGGAGCCGCGCTATTGAACCCTGTGAACACACCCAGGGAAGTCCAGATAGACAGCCAAGCTGGGGAAACGCCTACCAGAAGGACCTTGTTGCGCACTGGAGTGTGGTCAGACTGACATTAACCACTCTCAGGTGCCAACAATTAAGGACATTTAATAGTACCAGCAGTGCTGGCTGGAGGGCAGTTTTTGTTAGATTGAAAAGGTGTGTGGCTGTGTGTTAGATGATTCATTGTCAAGAAAATTGTTAAGAAGTGATTTGAATTCTTGGTAATAATGCCAAATAAATCCTCCCCCTGTGTCCCTGTCTACCGCCACTCCCAGGCCGGACACACCCCTGTGTGTCACAATCGAGTTTAACCATCTAGAAAACTCCTAAAAACTTTCAAAACTGTTGGTCACCCCCAAAAAGATAGGGGTCGAATTTATCCCATACTCAAGACATAAAAACCAGATTTAAAATACACCAGAACGGGTTAATAGTGTAGAAAGGTCATTTAGTTAAACGGGCACTCTAAAACAGCAGCAAGCCTCTAATACCCAATATTAAAACATTTCGCCCCCACTGGCTAGCACACCTGAATTTAAATAGTATGATTAACAGTAGGCACAGCTGAGCATATTTCAATCAACACTAACAATTAAATCATGAGGTTTGGTGAAGGGCTTCTCTGCTTCTTGGAAACTTCTTAACAAATTCAAGTAAAGTTAAGAGATTGGGTAATCTTTCTGGTTTTGTAATGGTCGCTTTTGCTGTAAGGTGCCTCCAATTTCTGCACTGGGTCCTTGTTAGGTTCTTTTACTTTTGTAATGGGCTAATGTTATAACCTTGATCAGAGCTTTGTACGTGAGAAGGCATATTTTTCGGAGTCTTGGCAGCCATCGCTAAAGAGAAAGATGGGATAGCCGGGAGAACTGGGAGTGCACTCCTAAACTGAGTGCACAGCGTGCTACACGCGCTTAAAACCCACTCCACTTCCCAGCACACTGACATCAGCTACGCTGTCTTCCAAAGCCGCAGGGTGCTTCCAAGACCCGCCCCTCCTCCAGGTTTATTTCCGTGACAATGAAAGGCTTCTCTCCATACTGAGTGTGCCCTTGAACCACCTTCCATGTCTGTCTGATGTGATGAATCATGCAGTGTCTACCTCGCTTCTTCCTCCGTCGTCCTCTCTTTACGTTCGTCTTTTTCCCTCATTCTCCTGCCCACCATGCCCCCAACTTACATTTTTTTATTAAGCCAGGACCCACGGCTATCTGAATAGTGTGAGTGTGCATGTGCATGTTGTTTGGAATGTGAGGACGGTGCTCTTGATCTCTGATATCTGCTGGTGTGATCAGTTTCTCATAGAGGAGACCCTGAGTCACGCTGATTAACTGTTAATTCAATTGTTCGCCCACAAGTAGAACGTAATACAGTTATCAAGGACAATCACAGGTTGATAAAACAAGAGGAGCCGCCCTGCTCCTCATGAATTTTATTAAACTCCTTTCACTGCAGCCTTCTCTACAGAGTCTGCACTGTTTTTCCGTGTACCTCTTAGCACCGGATTTACACCAGGGAATACCGGGCAAGATCATTCCTAATCCAAAGAATGACTCCAGTTAAGGCATGTGAGCGAGAACTGATGTCTGTGAAGACAGTAGTTCTGCATCCCTTTTTCAAAGGAAGAGGGAAACCTCTTTAAATAGCAGAAATGAACCAGTAACCCTTTGCAGGAATAGTCAGCCGAAGCCTGACACAAATCTGGACCAGACTGGATGATTGATGTCCGAGCATGTCATTTTCTGTCGCGGTTGATTCTATCGATCTCATAAGCACCCGAGGGAGACTGAGAAAGATAACAAGGACTTGTTCTCTATCATCCCTCCACCTTCAAGACTTAAAGGTAAAGTAAACTGTATATGTGACATTGAAACATATGTTTTCACGTTTTCTAAATATTTTTTAAAATCTGAAATGTAAAAATAACTGGAAATGCCATAAGTCATTGTGAAAATATATTATCAAATAAATTAAATAGAAAAATTCATTAGAAAAATTGCATCCCAGTTTTACATTACACAGTCAATCCAGAGCCATATTTGAATATTTTACAATGTACATATAAACAATGGAAACTTCCAACTGCGAGACAGCGAGAGCCTGCCAATCACAGCTCCCCTCCTCATGACCTATTCTTTGTAGTGAAGAAAAGGGAGGTGTGAAATTGAATGTGTGGAACTGTACAATTGTCCTCCTGTTGCTACGGTTAGCATCTGTATAGTCCAGTCAGGTCCCCTCACTGTCCGGCAGGGCCGTTTATAGCCAGGAAACAGGAGGATGGGCAGCAAAAGGTCATCTAAGCTCCAGGCTTTGCAGGCCTGCGTGAAACGACATATGGTTACCTAGCAACAACAATAGCCCTCTTTCAAGCAACTAATGGAACCAGAGACTCCTCTCCGCTCCTGTCAGGCTAAAGGACAGTTCACAGTAGCACAGGGAAATCTGCTGTTCAGGGAGACCCAAAGAGCTGCACTCCAGCATTGATTTTCACCTGTTTGGGGATGACTACATGCCTGGCGCGCCCCCGGGCCGGGCGGGGGCAGCCGGGGGGGGGGGGGGGGGGGGTGGGGCCGGGGGAGGGCGGGGGGGGGGGGGGGGGGGTGTGTGGGGTGGGGGGGTGGGGG
>JAOYSI010044804.1:12810-23572 GCA_025775065.1 Hiodon alosoides | reverse complement strand
TGGAGGGCCTCACCCGATTAACTGTGATGTCGCTGCTGTTGGGGTTCTGTGCAGGAACCCAGGCGGGTGGAGGGCCTCACCCGATTAACTGTGATGTCGCTGCTGTTGGGGTTCTGTGCAGGAACCCAGGCGGGTGGAGGGCCTTACCCGATCAGAGATTTGAACTCTAAGCCCTGAGCCCAAAGCCCGGTCAGACTGAGATGAGGAATGACAGCTTCCCCCTTGGGCAGGAAGCTGCCTGTGCTGAAACAGTATTTGTTTCCTGGAACAAAGACAGCACTGATTAAATATTCATGAGCGACCGCCTACTCAATTTTTTTTCCTCTTCCGTTTTGCAGGTAGGCCAAGCGTGGCAGATTGACAAAGTGATGTGCTGCTCTCCAGGTTCAAACCTCCAGAAAATTCTAATCCAGGAATGGAAATTGGTGGAGTTTTGAGCAGTCCGTTTACTTTATAAAATAATTGTTATACTACTCTTTTCAAATAAAATAATCATAATCTGAGTGTTTTCATACATTGATATTTTTATCTTTACTTATACGTATAATTTTGTAATAAAGCCATTGACCACCTGGGATTTATTTTTTCCTACATGTTTATTTTTTGTGTTTTTTTTACATGCATTTTACTATAGTATTTACAACACAGCCAGGAACTTCCATGCTCCTTAACGCTCTTCTCCACAGGTGCCCAGTTGATTTTGAACGGTCACAGAAATTGATTCCTGCATCATGGTTGCCATGGTGTTGGAGGTGTGTCCTCGGAGACAAGGACACGCCTCTCGTTTATATATCCACACAGTGATGTCGGGATCGCAATGGAAGAGAGAAGTGACAGCGGTCAACAGCAGTGTTATGGTTACCATGGTGTTGGAGGTGTGTCCTCGGAGACGAGGCCACGCCTCTCGTTTATATATCCACACAGTGATGTCGGGATTGCAATGGAAGAGAGAAGTGACAGCGGTCAACAGCAGTGTTATGGTTACCATGGTGTTGGAGGTGTGTCCTCGGAGACGAGGCCACACCTCTCGAAGAGAGAAGTGACAGCGGTCAGCAGCAGTGTTATGGTTACCATGGTGTTGGAGGTGTGTCCTCGGAAACGAGGCCACACCTCTCGAAGAGAGAAGTGACAGCGGTCAGCAGAAGTGTTATGGTTGTGTCTTCGGCAAAGTCCCGGCGATCCATCGCTCTAGGCCCCTCCAGCAGATTTATGCTGTAAATTTTGTCGCCTGGCTTGGCTCACACGAGCACCGCTTCCTTGTGGAATAAAAATCACTCATTCCTGGAGTGAAAATCTTATAACATCGTCTAGAGGTGGACATTTATTTCATGTTATAACATGGTCCAGAGGCTGGATATTTGTTTTCATGTTATAACACGGTCCAGGGGTTGGATATTTGCCATTATGTTATATCATGGTCCAGAATTTGGATATCTGTTATCATGTTATAACATGGTCCAGAGGTTGGACATTTATTATTATGTTATAACATGGTCCAGAGGTTGGACATTTGTTCTCATGTTTTGTCCAGAGGTTGGATATCAGTTATCTTGTAATAACATTGTCTAGAGATGGACATTTGTTATAATTTTATAACACTTTACAATGGTTGAAAATCTGTTATTATGTTACAACAATGTCAAGAGGTGGACATTTGTTATTATGTTATAGAATTTAGAAATCTTTTTTTCAAGTCCTTATTCAATTAAATATTGTATCCAATTACATTTTTATTCAGAAAGCAAGTTATAATACATTGTTTAAATTAATTTTCCTTGGGCTAAGTATAAATTAAAAAGTTAAAATACCTTGCTGAGGAAGATTTATAACAAAAAAGAGAATTGGGAAATGGAGGGTTTTATCAAGAAATGAATAAGTCTGTCTTCTGCTAAAATGATTGCTGTTGTGTTCGACATGACAACGGTGGACGTTATTTATACAACCCATGTAAGAGGTGCCTTTGGATCTCATCGCTGGACATGCTGCTGTAAATTAATCCCAGAGTTTACTCCCAGAGTAGGGAATCTGTCACCCTGTGACAGATTTATTATGTGATATTTATTTATTATTATTTATTTATTATGTGATATTTATTATGTTAATCACAGTGGCTCAACGGTTATATAGGGGTGATAGGGGTGATCAGAGTTTTCTGATCTTTACATCCACTTACATTACATGTATGCTCTGTGCCGCTCATTAATGGGAAACATCCGCTCTGCATGCTCTGTGTCGCTCATTAATGGGAAACATCCACTCTGCCTGCTCTGTGCCGCTCATTAATGGGAAACATCCGCTCTGCATGCTCTGTGTCGCTCATTAATGGGAAACATTCACTCTGCATGCTCTGTACCGCTCATTAATGGGAAACATCCACTCTGCATACTCTGTACCGCTCATTAATGGGAAGCATCCGCTCTGCATGCTCTGTGTCGCTCATTAATGGCAAAAACATCCACTCTGCATGCTCTGTGCCGCTCATTAATGGGAAACATCTGCTCTGCATGCTCTGTGCCGCTCATTAATGGGAAACATCCACTCTGCCTGCTCTGTGCCGCTCATTAATGGGAAACATCCACTCTGCATGCTCTGTGTCGCTCATTAATGGGAAACATCCGCTCTGCATGCTCTGTGTCGCTCATTAATGGGAAACATCCACTCTGCATGCTCTCTGCCACTCATTAATGGGAAACATCCGCTCTGCATGCTCTGTGTCGCTCATTAATGGGAAACATCCACTCTGCATGCTCTGTGCCGCTCATTAATGGGAAACATCCGCTCTGCATGCTCTGTGTCACTCATTAATGGGAAACATTCACTCTGCATGCTCTGTGCCGCTCATTAATGGGAAACATCCGCTCTGCATGCTCTGTGTCGCTCATTAATGGGAAACATCCACTCTGCCTGCTCTGTGCCGCTCATTAATGGGAAACATCCACTCTGCCTGCTCTGTGCCGCTCATTAATTGGAAACATCCACTCTGCATGCTCTTTGCCGCTCACTAATTTCACCACGGGCATAAAATTTTATTGAGCCACTTACTGCCCCCATAATGTTCGTATAGATAATCTCTGCAGATATTACCGATATTACAACCTGATTCTGTTACTTTAGATGCCATTCAGATTACATTGTTTGGATTTCTTTTGTGGCGTTCTTCTGGAAGTGTGCCTCCACTGACCGACTGTGCTTTTTCCGCCATAACGGATTTGGTGTATCAACTACAGTCTGCTAATCTGTTATTATCTCCACTTTCAAAGAAATACTTTGCAAACAAAAACGGGTGAGCATTGGTAAGCTTGAAACATGCTTTGCCCTTCTCTGACACAGAGAGCAAAGTGTATCGTTAACATTTGGCCTTTAATTGTCAGCCGTAGCATCCCCCCGACCTTCCAAACTGATGGAAGTCGGCATATTGTCTTTATGAGTACGGCTTTACGCGTATTGTTCTTAACATGAGTATGGCTTTACGCGTATTGTTCTTAACATGAGTATGGCTTTACGCACATTATCCTTAACATGAGTACGGCTTTACGCGTATTGTCCTTAACATGAGTATGGCTTTACGCATATTGTCTTTATGAGTACGGCTTTACGCGTATTGTTCTTAACATGAGTATGGCTTTACGCACATTATCCTTAACATGAGTACGGCTTTACACGTATTGTTTTTAGCATGAGTACGGCTTTACGCGTATTGTTCTTAACATGAGTACGGCTTTACGCGTATTGTTCTTAACATGAGTACGGCTTTACGCGTATTGTTCTTAACATGAGTACGGCTTTTATGCTTATTGTCCTTAACATGAGTACGGCTTTACACGTATTGTCCTTAACATGAGTACGGCTTTACGCACATTATCCTTAACATGAGTACGGCTTTACGCACATTATCCTTAACATGAGTACGGCTTTACGCACATTATCCTTAACATGAGTACGGCTTTACGCACATTGTCCTTAACATGAGTATGGCTTTACGCTTATTATCCTTAACATGAGTACGGCTTTACGCACATTGTCCTTAACATGAGTATGGCTTCACGCACATTATCCTTAACATGAGTATGGCTTTACGCACATTGTCCTTAACATGAGTATGGCTTTACGCACATTATCCTTAACATGAGTACGGCTTTACGCACATTATCCTTAACATGAGTATGGCTTTGCGGTTGTTGTCGTTAACATGAGTATGGCTTTGCGGTTATTGTCGTTAACATGAGCACGGCTTTACAGAAACAGTGGACGTGAATTCTGGTTAAGCAGTGGGCCCATGTAACAGAGGACGTGAAACTCTGGTACAGTCCCAGTTTTCACTGGCTTATTTCTAAGCCTTTATGATAATACATAAGTATGTTTGTTAATGCTGTATCTTCACTGCACTAACATTCCTTTATGAATATCAACATACTGTTATCTTTGGTCTCCTGTTATCTTTCCAACATTTTTGATATAGTTTCCCCCGTTCTCCGACAGCAATAATAAGTGACTTACTTGTGTGCGGGAATGCCCCGTTGTAAATGATTTCAGTGTACACAATGACAGCTGTAAACTGCAGCAGCAACAAACAATATCAAACACAAACCTTTTACTGGAGTATCTATCTTTTGAGTACTAAAAGAACAGACAGCCAATGAAAGTAAAAATCTTCAGAGAAACGAACACAGAGTTACATAAAGAGATCAATTTTGTGTTTTTGCCCCAAGAGGGTACTGCAGCGCATGTGGAAGGGTGAACGGTTCAGAAAAATTAAACTAAACAGGGCTGACAAATCTCACGCAGCATTTCAAAATAAAATAAATATACTAGTACCAGCGTTAGTGTCTCGACGAAATAATAATATATTTTACTACAAAACAGCTAGTGGGGATATTTCTCCGCACATTCAGGAGATGATATCATGATTACGTATTGATCATATTGAGATACTTGTTGACAATTAAAACATGAGAATATCACAATACCACTGCTTTAAATCTAAACATGCTAGTCTGATTTATCTAATTGACAGTTGTAGAGGAGTGATTTTTTACTTTAAAAAAAATCTAATCTCTAAAATGAAATTGTTTAACTGTTAAACTGTTAAACTGTTGACATATCTGCCTGGAACAACGGAATATATCGCTTCAGACTAGTTTGTTGGTTTACACTTTCTGAAAACATATTTTACTACCTCAGACAAAAATTAAAAACCCGATCTCAAGGTTTGTTTGTATATGTATATATATATTGCACATACTGCATTCCCACTCCCTGACCTCTGACCTCTTTTGCTTTTGTTCTTTCAGTTACAGGCTACCCTCCACTGTACGCAACAGCGACAATCCTTAAAATTTCAAACTGATTTATTTTATCAATAGAACTAGCTTTGTTAACTGTCAAGATAAATTCCTAAAATGAATTTACTCCATGGTTACATGATGGGGGCCGATTCTCTTCGTCCGTCTGTCTGTCCAAGTCGATTCACGGAGGAGAGAGACCTCTAATGCTCCATGGAAACGGCATACAGAATAAGTGGAGCTTGAACAAGGTAAGGACGTAAATTTTGCATGATGTGGAACGCCCGGTTCATAAATAAATAACGGGGAAAGAAAGAGCCCCCCCCGCGGTCCATTTTTCCGGAGTGGTTTTGTACCTGTTGTGCCAGAGAACGGACAACCTGAGTGGTTTTAGGCTCTGAAGGAGTGTTGGGTACGATGTTAAAGGTGAGCGTGAATGAAGGAACACAGCCCGGTGGTCTTGGGGGACACTTCGGGCTAATGCAGTGTGGCCCACCCTTGTCACACGACTGCAGTCAAGTGAAGACACGGAGAACGTCGGACATGATTCCCAGACCGGCACAGGGGCCTATTAAAGGCTGCTAACTTTGTTTGTATTTCCCATCTTCTCCATTTGCTCAGTAGCAGCACACCACAGCGGGCATCTCGGGGAAGACGTGTTGTGTTCAGGGAGACGCCCGCTGTAGCTTTGCTGTTTTCAGGCGTACTCAACTGGCTCTCAGTGTTTAGTGGGCTGTCTACTTAGCAGAACAATGCTTCTCATGTCCATGCCTTGTGACATGATAACGATTTTAAAAAATACGACGTAAACCTGCTTTGTTGCATTCAAGAAATGTATAGGAAAGACGCTTGGAAGACACTCGAAGAGGTGGGAACGGATTGTGAGGCAAGTGTGAATCAAAATAAGCAGTCTCTTCATCCCACAATTCTCCAGACCGTACGTAGTAAAGATTCCCTTCCAACGGCACACCCTGCCCGAGTATTTAAATAAAAAAAAGATTGGGTCCAAATGGGCGCGTTATCCTGCCATACGTACCATTCTCATCCCCTCACTCCGGGTTCTGTCACGTTCCTCCACTCATCTCGCAGTTTAATTTTACCAGCCCATAATGCAAGACATAATGTGGAGGTTAAATATATCAGGGCAGCCGTTATGTGAAAATAATTAGCAGTAATGAATAATTCACTAATTCCGGCGATGAGAAATGGCCATTGGTGTGATGAATTGTTGGGGCTGCACTGACAAATGAAATTAAAATATTTAAACACTGTTTTACGACATCGCCGTGCTCATATAATTTCCTTTACTTACAATGAGCCGCTGATATACGACCATTTCCCTGACAGCTCCAGTGCATTGAATAATGCAGGTTAATGTGACGGAGATTAGTCATGGCAAGGACCATGAACACACCATCAAAACGGAGAGAGAAGACAGAGGAATTTTCTTTAATCGACACTGATATTGCCATTATATATATATATATATATATATATATATATATATATATTTTTTTTTAAACAGGTAAGTTCCTCACAGAATTAAGACCATATGTAAACACAAAACAGACACGATCACTTCGGAAAAATAAAGTCATAAATAAAAGTAATCATTATGCAAATGGCCTAAAGTTCAAATTGTTATAATTCAGTTAAATTACAGCGGACAAAAATAAGTTCTAAGATTTCAGCTTAAACTTTGAGATATTTTCAAGAGTCAAAAATGATGTACTGACGTTTGGTTTATTCTCAGTGAAAATTGAATTTCTCTTATGGGCATACAGTTAACCAAAACTAAAAATAAGAATGATCGTGCTTTCAAAGTGCAGCAGAGTCCTGACAAATAAAACTGGATATACGATTTCTTAATAAACCAAAACTGCCGACATAATATTCCCACATCAGTTTTTATTGAACTTTATTTATGTAGCATTTGTCTACGTGCTTGGTGGGTGCCGGAGGATTCATATTAATGTCTGGGTGATCATTATTATCTGTCTAAAACCCTTAAGCCACTACAACAGTTAAACCTGAAATAAGCCATTCGTTATACCAGGTCATCCTCATCCGCACGAATACTCCTCCTTGTTAAAATCACATTTTACACCTATTATCTGGTAATGAAGCACTTCTGCTGTAAATCTCAGGTTTTAGCATCATTTCCCAGCAAATTGCCTCAATGAAATCAATAGGGTCAACTTGGCCCACAGAGCCAGGTGAATTACGTGATAATGATAGCCTGTCTGCCCTCTGGTCTGTTTGCCCTCTGGCTGCCCACCACTTTAGATCACTGGAATGACAGGAACTAAATAAGGGTCAGGACATCTTAAGAGGAAGAGATTGCCACAGCCGTATTTTACTTTAAATTACCAGGCGGTAGGTAATTTTTCTGTGTCTCACTAATAGTGTTTCAATCAAAAGACAAACGCAAAAAAAAAAAAAAAAAAATCATACAGAAAAAACATCTAACTAATAATAGTTCAAATACTAAACATACTTTTACCATCTAAGTGTAATTGCCAAACATTATTGTCCCGTATTCTAATATTCAAGAAAAGGATAAACTGATAGTTTGAGCATTTTTTATTTAATCTTGCCATTTCCTAACGACCAGTATAAACTATCTACTGATATCAGCTTGTAAATACAGGGGATTTTTATTAAAATTTTGTGCTTGGGACTATAATGTTGAAAGGCAGCTTACTTTATTTGTTGTGCATTAGTTAAATGAAAACCTTATATGGTGCTGCCTGAGAGTTAGCTGTGTAGTGTCTGGGTTTGACGTGTCAGATTTGCACCGAATAGAACAGGAGAGCTGAAGCTAGAATGTTCCACAGTTAATGTACCACCAGGGCTGCGTTCCACAGGGCCTTAACTGTAACTCCCTTTGTATGCTGAATTAAACACGTGTAATCCAGTTTAAAGGCAAGCCAATTAAAATACGATGACATTGCTTAAGGCCTTTCCAAATAAGCTATATATGAAAATACATTACCGATTGCATATTTCATTGCGAATGGTTACATAAACAAAGAAATGCGCGGAATAAGAATGTGCGGGGCACCCGCCCTGAGTTGGAGGTGAAACTGAACACAAGAAGCGGAACCCGAGGTCTGGCCGGCCCAGTTTTATTACGCTCATATTTCTCCGCTCCGAGACAGAGCGGCTCTGACTTGTAAAACAGGCCTAATGAAAGCGAGGAAATAATCCAATCAACATCTGTAATAGTGCCTTTGGTCTCCTTTCCCCCCGGAATGCTGATTGTGGTGGAAGAGAATTACCATGAAACAATTTATACTTAATGTAGCCGTCAAATCAGTGAAAAAAATGACTTAAATATAGTTGTATTAATAATATATGTTTTAATTAACGGCCGAAGGTGTATCTAGCAGAAAAGATTGACTCTGAGCCAGATTTTACATGCCGATATGATTCAGGGCCAGTTAATATGCAGAGCCTGAAGCCCGTCAGGCTATTACAGAGTGAAGCTGATGGTTCTGTTGTTATCTGGCTAGCGCAGTTCACAACAACCCAATGTGTCAATAAAAAAGAGCCCGGCCCGACAAAGACCCAGAAAGACGGTACTGCCTGCTGGAACTGAAGATGGAAATGAATCACTAACACAATTTTAGGGTACGGCTCAGGTTTAGGGTGTTTTTTTTTTTTAAATGGTAAGTCATAAGCGACGCGTGTCACCTTAAGGTTTACGTCGTAAAGAATGGTAACTTATAAGCAGTGTTTTATTATTTATTAATAAATAAATAATAAAATACAAATTGTAATAGATAAATGCTTAAAAATTGCAATAAACAGTTATTAGTAAATAATGGGGGGCTAGCAAAAATAATATAATCAGTGTATGGTATGTAAAACATGAAGGAGCGTCTACTGAAGGGCCAAATTCGACATTCACATTGATGGACCGCATTCAGGACCATAGAAAGACCGTTTTCAGGACCGTAGAAAGACCGTATTCAGGACCATAGAAAGCCCGTATTCAGGACCATTGATGGACCGCATTCAGGGCCATAGAAAGACCGTATTCAGGACCATAGAAAGACCGTATTCAGGACCATAGAAAGCCCGTATTCAGGACCATTGATGGACCATATTCAGGACCATTGATGGACCGCATTCAGGACCATAGAAAGACCGTATTCAGGACCATTGATGGACCGCATTCAGGACCATAGAAAGACCGTATTCAGGACCATAGAAAGACCGTATTCAGGACCGTAGAAAGACCGTATTCAGGACCATAGAAAGCCCGTATTCAGGACCATTGATGGACCGTATTCAGACCGTAGAAAGACCGTATTCAGGACCATAGAAAGACCGTATTCAGGACCGTTGATGGACCGTATTCAGGACCATAGAAAGACCGTATTCAGGACCATAGAAAGACCGTATTCAGGACCATAGAAAGCCCGTATTCAGGACCATTGATGGACCGTATTCAGACCGTATTGTGTTTGAGGAACGTTTCAGCCTCTTCTGCTCATCTTTCAGTCACAGTCATCCTGCAGCCCACGAGAAGGAGGTGTCTGGCCTTGGTCTCCAGCTTCTGCACCTCCTCACTTTGTCCGTGGGCCCCCTCACCGTTTCTGTGTTCAGCCGCGTCTTAACGCGTAGATGGCTAGGAAAGGGAGCCCTCTCTAGTGAACACTGCAGTGTAATAAATTGCGTTGGTACATTGATAAACTAATGCAATTACCAGCCAGGTCACGGAGTCGCCCGTTTGAAGGCATGAAGCCACAGACTGGAAACCCGATCTCTTTATTACAGCACTGGAGTCAGGGGAGATGGCCACATTAGGATTGATCCCCCGGTCTAATTGTAGAGCCCTACCCACGTTGGACAAAAGTGCTTAGTAAGCGCAGGGAATGACAAGCCTACTCTTAATTGAACAGCACAGACCATAAAGTTACGGGGTTGAGAAACTAATGGGAAGAATATACCACGTATTAAAAAGTGACCCAGTCAGAAATGATGACTGCAGATGATAGAGCCGCTGTAATAACTCTGTGCACTAACTTGTCTTTCCAGGATAAGAAGTATATCCGGTCTTTTTATATTCTGAGAATACGTAACACCATGTTCGTGATGGGGGTACGGCTGGTCTGTGAACACGTAACGCTGTGCTCGTGATGGCATTGTATCTGGTCTGTGAACACGTAACGCCTTGCTCATGATGGCATTGTGGTTGGTCTGTGAACACGTAACGCCTTGCTCGTGATGGCATCATGGCTGGTCTGTGAACACGTAAAGCTGTGCTCGTGATGGCATTGTGGTTGGTCTGTGAACACGTAACGCCTTGCTCGTGATGGTATTGTGGCTGGTCTGTGAACACGTAACACCTTTCTCGTGATGGCATTGTGGCTGGTCTGTGAACACGCAAAGCTGTGCTCGTGATGGCATTGTGGCTGGTCTGTGAACACGTAACGCCTTGCTCGTGATGGCATTGTGGCTGGTCTGTGAAC
>JAOYSI010044785.1:15866-27284 GCA_025775065.1 Hiodon alosoides | reverse complement strand
CTGAGCTCATTTGTGTTGGTTTCTTTGTATGTATGGATTACTTGGGTTGTTACCAACATCTGGTGAAAATTTCATGTCAATAGCACATTTGGAAATATATTTACTGAAAAAATGGTGACGTGTTCAATACTTATTTCACCCGCTGTATATGACAAGTTATTGTAACTGGAAATGACTAGTTCAACATGGTGAGTTTTGCACCTGAAGTAAACCTAAGTGATGGAAGATCGCTATTGTAGAATTGAGAAAGCAGGCATGAGAGGGTGTTTGTCGTTGAGATAATTGGCACGACACGTAGTCCAATAGCAGCTTCCTACAGAGTGCAAGTCCTCATGTCAACTGCTTCCTGTTCCTGTTTTCTCAGGTGGGTGCTGCTGGGATGGAGTGGGCCGTGGCGCTCTATGGCTTCAATGCCCAGACGGACGAGGACCTGTCCTTCCAGCAGGGGGAGCACATCCTAGTGGTGGAGCACGTAAACTCTGAGTGGTGTTATGGGAGGCTGAATGGAAATGAGGGGCTCTTCCCGACAGCGTTTGTACAGACCCTTGGAGGTGAAGAGCGCACTTGTCGTTGAAAGTACATCGTTGTCCTTTTAATGCGGGATAGTTATCACATGTTGCTTATGTTACAGCTCGGCACTCAGAGACGGCCTCACATTCGGGGTGTGATGGAGAAGCTGAGGTCATGACTGACCCTTAGCGTCAGCAGTTTCCTTCTCTAAGGTGTGTCATGTTGGTCAAGCACGTCACACTGAGTGATTTAAAATAACAATAACCTGAATAATGAGCATTGCATATTTACACCTATACAAAGTAAGTCTTGGGTTTCTTTGCTGAAAATTAAAAAACAGCTGGCCAAGTGGTGTCAGCAAAGAGCACAATTTTTTTCCTAAATATTTTTTCTCCTCCTCCAGGTGTGGGAAGCATTATGCTTTGGGACTCCGTCTGCGATTTTTTTTTTTTGGTGATGATTTTAAACAAGACCTTGGTGCGATCTACAGATACTGGCTGTGCTGGTGCAGCATTAGAGGGCGGGTTAGACATGTTCCAAGGATTTTTTTCACTTAGCCCCACAGTATAACTTAAAATGCAAGATGCATTCAATAAAATGTACTGAAAGGAGCTTTGTTTGGATTCATTCTAAAAGCCAGTCTTACATGTGAAGCCTGAATGTGTCCTCCAGCAAATGGCTTTTGATTGCATTTATACACCGCTGCAATTATCAGCAGGTATTGAACCACATTTCAGGTTTACTTCTTATAAAAGGTCAGTTTATGAAATGCTTTAAGCTCTACTCGAGTGTCCACGTCCTGTTTATACTTCATACAGACTACACAAACCAGTGGTTAATGTCTTGAACCCTTTAAACATCTGGATCTGCTAATGTTTACTTGAACTACAATTTTACACAATTTCTAAAGCTGGATATTTTAAGACGCCAATAATCAGATGCCCAGGGACCCTAGACATTGTGAAATTTTACATGAAAGTTGTGGCAACAGGACAAACCTAACTTTCCAAACAGGGGCAGCAATGCCACCTATTGGAAGTTTAGTTACATAGCACACGCAAAGTTACAGGCAAAACCACCCTAAACTCATATATAGTATACCTGGCAGCAGACTGACTAGAAGGATGGGTATTAAATCTGAAAATACTAAGATACAGGCTTGAGATTGATCTGATGTGGAGTATTAGTGTTAAGGGTAACGGCCACATTTACATTAGTTTTATATGTAGTAACCAGATTGCATACAATGACCACCAACACTACAGCCAGTCCATTACTTTTTTTAATTAAATGTTGCCAATATGAAATTTTCAGACTGTCTCCTGGATGGGGGGCTCATAGCCATCAGCCCGCTCCACCTTGGCGCCTGTGTCATCCCCGGTGGGCTTGGCTGTGCTGCTGCTGCCACCCCCGCCCTCACCATGGAGCTCCATCAGCTTGCCCACTGCAGACAGGAATGGTTTACAAACAAGCGTTACCTAAACGTTTCCAGGCCAGGAAAGGAAACTCACTGCTGAGATAGATTCAGCCCCATGCTAAACCTTTTTCTTTGTTGACGCTTTCTAGTTGAATCTCTAAAGGTTTGGTGAGAAGCATGGCACAGGCAAACCATAACTTTATACCACCAGAAAGCATGACTAGTTCAGACTTGCCAGACAGCCTATTCTGGAATTTTCATGTTGTGTCATTTCGCCCAACTGAACTTACATTCAAACTTGGGCTTCTTCAGCATCTTCACCTTCCTGACAAAGACATCATGCAGAGGATAGATGGACTGGCAAGCCTTCTCAATGTCTTTGCCAACACTGTCAGGGATCCTACAAATCCAAAACATGTGCTTATCGTTAGGTTAAATGACTTAAATATTTAATGGAGAGCTCAAGCCGAATGACAGCTCCAAAGCTACAAGTAAAGACGAGATTCTCAGACCTTTCATTGGTAGTGGATAGGGCGCTGTAAAAAAGGCAACCACTAAAATAAACCAAGTCTAAACCAGACGCTTGCCACTTACAACTTGTTGACAACTTCCTTTAAGTCGTTTGTCTGCACCTCACGGGTCATGATCTCCATCATCTTCTTGCGAATCTGACGGACCTGCTGGTGCTGGGCATAGGATGTCTTCCTGATCTGGTTGGTGCGTTTCTTGGTGAAACCAACGCAGAACAAACGGAGTAGGTACCCATCTGTGGTCTTCACATCAACATGCGCTTCAATCATGGTCTACAAGAGAAAAAAAGTCAGTCACACTTTGAGTAGGGGGTTCTGAGCAACAATTAACAGTACCTCACAAAGCCGCTGCCCAGATTCCCAAACAACGTCTTTTCAGCAGAGATCAGCGCTCACCTAAGTTGCATTGTCTTAAAATGGTCATGTACCTGGATTTGTAAAATGCTGTTTTACAAAAAAATGTTCAGAAACAAAACTCCTAAAGTAAACGTCAAGACAGTATACCCTCACCCGTACGAACAGCAAGCTGGGTGATAAGCTTTGGATAACAGAATCCGCACAAATGAACTGAAAGGCTTTACCTGCCATTTCTTGACCATGGAGCACATCTTGTCCCGAGTCAGATCCATCCCGTGGAAGTTGGTCAGGCAGTTCTTTCCCTGCACATCCTCAGTGATCAGCTTGAACTTGCGGAAGGCCACCTCATCATTCTGCAGATCAGCCAGACTCACTTCAAACACACGGCCCTTCAGGCCATCAGAGGCGATTTCTGGGGGGAAAAGGCAGAGATGTTAGCTTTCTGATAAGGAAGCCTGGTGCCGTGGCTGCCGTCAAAGAGGGAAATTTGTTAATTTGGAGCCAAACTCATGAGCTCCCCTAGATTAAAAAAGGTGATACATTTAGTCACAATCATTAACAGCTCGTAGTACTTATCAGGGCAGCTCCATTACTGCAAAGTAACCCCTAAACTATGGCATGTTTGTAATCATCAACAGAAACTAACACGCATGCAGATGTGCATGTCTAAAGCAGAACGCAAACACCCATGTAAATGTACACAAATACACAGGAATTCTCACTTGTTCCCTGGGTCCTGGTGACCAAGGTCTTGCCCAGGTTTCGGATGTTAAACATGGCCGGGGCTTTGACATCATACCAGTCCTTCTTGGAGAAAGGATCCACACTGAAGGAAAAAGTTAAAATGGGATTTTGGTTAGTCTCACCCCTCTGCTTTACCCCTTTCACTAACGTCTTAAGCTGTTCTTAACATTAAGCTGGATATAATTATACTACACGTCCATGCGCTAATACATTTCTGTCAATCACAACCAACTGACCAAAACATTATAGGTGCCCCAACAGCAATGCTTACGCCGTTAATGTTTCAAACGTAACCGGGTACGGTGGATATCTAGCGCATATTGAAAACTATTTATATAGGGCTAATAGCAAACTAACGTAGAGACCAAACAAGCTTTTTCAGAAGTTTGTATTGTACAACAGGGAGACTGTGGGGACACCGGTGCACCAAATTTTAAATACTTCATGCATTTTAATAACTTGAAATGGAATTTGTCGACTACAAGCCAAAAATGGTCAAACATTTGGTTGCCTAAATTTCCTAGCTCATAACTTATTACTGTAAATTAATGCCGCCAAGCCACTTACAACAATTTACGTCATTACAAAAATCAAACGGAAGTGTGTGTTATATATATATATATATACACACACACATTTTTGTAGACACATTGAAAAGGCTGTGACTCTGCTAAGAACGCTGTACACCGTAACAGCCAAGGTAACCTCATCTAAACCAATCAACCCCATCCTTCAGATAAAAAACAGTTAATTCGACTAGTAACCTCCAGATAACTTGTTACTATATTTACGATTTATATTGAGTGACTTACATCTTCTTCTTGGCACCTTTTTTGCCTCCTTTGGTCAGTCTCTTATTTTTGCCGACCGCCATGGTGGACTCAGGGAGCGGAAAAGGAAGATCGGCGTACTAACGCGAGACTTTTTACGACGAGAAAGCGACCAACTCACATACCGCGAGATCTGATTAGTACTCTGCTGAATGTCGGCACATTGTAAAACTTCCTTGCTTAGTTTATTAGTGTGAGTATTACGTTATAACGAATGACAATACATTAATTGCGAAGAAGTGCGATTTTTGGATTAGATATTGTCCCCACTCATGGACAACAGCATAATTTTAAAGTGTCAAGTCACGTTATTGTTCGTGTTATCCAATGTTCTGTACTAATGGGTTAGAAGTGAATATGTTTTCTGTAAAAGGAAAAAACATGGATAGCTGCAAGATCCGAGACGCTAATTAAACTAGCCAGCATGTATACCTTAGTAATTTGAAACCGGATATAAATACACAACGTTAGCAAATGTTTCTGCATTTGTTGGTGACTTTTTGTAGTACCCAGTTGACTAAAGAGTGTTTGCGGTATGCAGGAATACCATAGAGAGTAAATTGTTTTTACCCCAGTCGTGCAAAGGGTGTAACCTTTTACGTGAATGACATACATGACAATTCAGTTGGCTTATGTTGATGGTAATAATAGCCAAGGGCTGTTGATGTATAAATTCAGAGGAAGCATTTGTAGAGTGTATTTTATATACCTAATGCGTTTGTCGCAGAGATATGCTAATGCAATGAACACGCTAGAATTGCATGTCTGCAATCATGACAATATTTCGTTCAGGTCATGGTTTCTTGTTTTGCACACGACGTGCTAAAATAATATCAGTACAATAATCAATTGTTTTATTCAATCACATTGTTGCCTTGATGTATCTGGCGAGACCCTTTTCAACCAATACTTGCTCAATAGGTTAATAAATCGATTCCCTACATATCGCGCATGAATATGACCTTTTATAATGTTTTTTATTTGAGCAATAGAGGTCTTTTCATTCATATTATTTGCGTAAGAAGCCTATGTGTGTCGATACACCGAACCCCTGCCTTGGAATTGAATCCGGGTCCCTCGGAAACATTAGCTCGACGAGCTGATGAGTCAAGTCCGTAGCTCACAGAACCAATCTATCAATTGTCCCAAGTACTGTGGCTGAAATCACCTTCTGTAGTGAACAGCGTTTTCCTCCCACACATAGGAGGATAGTGTTATCATTGGCTTCACCGTGAGACCATAGTTGGGATTGCAGCATCCCTGCACCGGTCATAATACCCTTAAAATCTTAGGGATTCGCAGCTGCTCCTAGGAATACCCTTAGGGTTGTGAAGTGACAGGGGGGAATCTGAGATGAGGCGGTACTCGACCTTCTCAAAGAGTGATACGATTCTGATAATGATTGCAAAAGCACAGACATTTTATTAATCAATCAATTTATTTTTATAAAGTGCGTTTCACATGTTTCCATGTCACAAAGACGCTTTACATACAGAAAAATACAACATGTCTCAGGCCTGATCCCCCCAAAGCATGCCAAGGAAACAATGGCAAGGAAAAACTCCCTAGGCTGGCAAGAAGAAGCCTTGAGAGGAACCCGGCTTAATGGGGGAGCCCATCCTCCGCTGGCTGGCACTAGGAGCTGAATTAAAGAAACTCATGTCCATAGTGTGTGATGCCCTCCAGCAGAAGAGTTCCAAAACATTGTAATATCTGGAGGAGAGGGGTGGGGGCCCAGGTGGCTGGAGTCCTGACACTCACTTTTGTGTTTGTTCCAGGTAATTTTTAATAAAACAGTAATTTATAATAAAATCAGAAATATTATTTTTTTCAAACTATAATGTATTCATTAGAATAAAACTGCAACTGAAGTGCCGTACAAGGATTTGAACATTTCAGAGAAAAATATTTGCAAATAAACATGGCTTGTTATGTAAACGCATTAAGTTTATTATTAATTATTAATAATAATAATTTATTAATAATTAACTTAATGCGTAGATCTTCCCCATAGAAGATCTATCTTAATTGTAGCTGGCAATACAAATAATAGGTTGGCACAGATGGTCCTATGACTTTACGTGATTTGTGTTCGTTTGATGGTTGTCAGGCCATTTTTGTGAACTCGGCGTGGATCGGCAGCATTTTCGCGATTGCGAATGCTCCAAATGAACTAAGATCATCTCTTGGGGTGGTCTGGGTTCGTTTAGTTTAGTAAGTGCGGCACAGTTCGCTTACCCTCCCTATTGTGAACACAAAGCTTCACCAGTTCGCTTGTTTTTATCAGAAACGCATTAGGCATGACTAACCTTACCAGTCCCCAAGGCGCACCGTACACGAAATGAACCAGCAAGATATCGGCGTTTAAAAAAAAGCAAAACAAAAAATAAATCAAAACATTAAAATACATCAATTTACAATGCTATAATGATTATTACTGAGCAGAATCATTTGACAAACGGATTTGGACTCCCGTCACACTCGCAAGTTAAATAACATTGTAGACTACACATTTTTCCCAATCTCACCAGTGGCCTCTGTTATGTCTTATATAACGACAATACACACTGACACCGGAGAGATCCTCCCTCACAGGAACAAGTATTTAAGTACTACACGGTAGACCCAGCTTTTAGGCTCTATTTTAATTCTTAGCCGTAACTGATATCTCTACGGTCTAAAATGTTTCCAGTGTGAGTCGAGGTTTTTTTTTTTTTTTTTTTTTTTTGCAAAATGAATTATTTCATAGTTAGCTCGGTATTTCTGTGCATAATTACTCTGAAAACATGTCTACCTGAATAGGAACAAACAAAATAGAATATTTGCTTTTGAAAATACGGGTGAAAAATGATTATACAATGTTCTGCTGTTTTACCAAAGGTCACGGAATTAATGAGATGGTCGACTGAAATTTCCGTGATTTAAAGAGCTAACCAAACAATACTACTGCCTAATTAAATCGTTTGATTAATCTTATGTTACTAAAATGTAATGCTGGTAACTCAGGTAAGGTACCGCCTCATCTTGAAATAGCATTACATGATATTTCACCGGCAAATGTAAATGACGAGGGGTCAGGTGTTATGCTATATTGTTCTTTGACAAACGTTTTCTCTTATAAACACAGTTTTGGTAAATGAGAATGGTTCAATATTTCAGCTGAATTTCGAATTTCATATGTCCATATGTATTTACTTTTAACCTACTTTTACACAAAAATTGTATTGTTGCACGTGGATCTCCATCCAGTTTAGGATGCCCTGTTGACATCGAGGTTCTTGACGACGGTTTAACATTGCCCCTTCCTCACTAATTTTGAGCGCATAAAAAATATTTCTATGTAAAAACACTGACAGGAGATCACGTTCAAGAAAAATAGTGTACTTTTAAATTATTTAATTTGATACAACTGATCAGTAGAGCCACCTTTGTTTTGGGTTTAGTGGCAATAAGTAGAACTTTTCAAGTCTCTGTTATAAGACCCCAGAGAAGACGAGATTGAACAAGACATCAGCTTCTACAGGTACACCTGTCCTGCCGCTTAATTTCCCACTGCGCAAGCGCAAGAGCTTCAGAGACAGCATCATGGCGGAGTTTGGCATGAGCAGGATGTGAAACAGAGAGATGGCGCAGGGTGTGCTTTGAAACAGAAATGTCAAAAAGTTATGTGATATGCAGGAAGCAGTGGGTGGTCACCTGTCATCTGGAAAGCCGTTAGCCAAGTGGTAGCTACTGTTGGACTCAGTTTTTTCTATTTTTTAGGACTTTTGCACCTAGCTTACTCGGGAGCGGATGATCCTTTTTTAGAAGGATCGCTATTAACGTAAATTTATTTTTAAACTGTATTCATTTTATACAAAGAGAGCAGCGAACACGGAAAATCGCTGTTTGAAATAAACGCAAAAAGTTACGGGATTTTTTTTCTGTTATTAATGGGATATTGACCGAGAAAGAAAAGCAACAGCTCCAAAGATCGACTCGTTGGACTGCTTTGCGTTACCTAGCAGTACCAGCCGCGACCTGGCACGCTGTCTACATTTGTGAAATCTTAAAATAGTTTAGGTTTTTCGTTTAAGTTTCACTTGGATACAATAAATGCATAAATTAATAAGTAAATAAATAAACTACAACTTGGGACATGGAAAAATAAAGTGTCTCGCGGGGAAATTCATAGTAGAACGCAATTTTAACGCAATTGGAATAGCGAGGGACTATTCGGAATTTAGTTTTGAACGGGGATGAGAATATTTGTCGTTATTCTGAAAAAAATCAAATAATTAAATGAAATATTAAAGCGGCAGTGTTATTTTTCCGTCAAGGCTCCGCTTCAAATCCCAAAATCCATAAGTATCGAATGTGACAGCGCTGTGTCTTCACTTAGTTGAGCTATGGCCAGCGAGAAGACAACTGCATCTGGCCAACAACAGGCTGCGGACGAGGCTGATAAAGATGGAGTAGCTGCTCTGCCCTTGAATCCAGGAATTCAGATTCGAGGAATAAGGATGAAATTTGCCGTGCTTGGTGGTCTCGTGGAAGTTGGTGAAGTTTCCAACAGGGATATTGTGGAGACAGTTTTCAGTCTGGTAAGATGATCACTTTTGTACTGGTAAGACCGGTCAACCTTGGTTCAACTGCACTAAGTGTATTTTATAATATTTATTTATTTTAATTGATTAAATAGGACCTGTCTCTAGGGATTAAAAAAAGACAGTACTCAATCCTTTGTCTTTCTGCTGTTACAATTACTTAATGGACCTTTCTCTATTGGGGCCGTTATAAATCAGGGAAGACAGCATTTAATATTAAATTAAGGGTTATCTGACTAAATAAAGGCCAGCATGCTGAGGCGAACACAGAAAACGCAGATGAGTAAAAAGCGTTTTATTGGTGTAATGAAACACCGGTTGAGGCGGTAGATCATAAAGTGCTCCTCTAGTGCAAATTTGATCATCTAAGTCATTAAACTCGGGTAGCCCTGCTTTTTTTCTGTTTCTGCGAATCTTGTCTGGGAAACATGGAATTAAGAATATGGTGACAGTTGACTTGTCTCTGAATGAAACTGGTAGTGAGGCAATACCCTGCTTGGATGCGGAAAAGAAACCCAGGAAAAACTGTGCCACGATTGGACCCGACAATGTGGCTGCATTTGTGCTTGGAGAACATTCACGCAACAACTCTAAATGTCAACACATTTAATTTCCATATTTGAGAGTTTGCCTAATCTCTGCACACATCTTCTTTAACACAGCCTGTCCACCCAATATCAAGCCTGTATATTGCAGTGAGACATTTTGACTGAAAAGTAATCATTCCCTTAGCTACAGTTTAAAGTGATTTTTATGTTGTTATTTTTAATGGTATACTGAAATTTCAAAGCAAAGTTGAGATCATAATTCCAGATTGACAAATATGTTTTGTGATCTCCAAGTCCCACCGATCAGAACGAAAGCATTGTTTTGGAGGAGTGTGCAAACGAAGCACTGTATTTTAATTGGCCTAATATTATATCCAGGAAAACCCTACATGGTTCATTTGGCCAAACATAGAGGGCTCTAGAGAGCTTGTATCCTGGTAACGTGAGCACTGATGAATTGTTTTGTCTTGAGATTACAGGTTTCTGTTCCAGAGACATAGAAAAATGTTGACTAACTGCTTTAAAAACACATTTTCAAATTTTAAATGTTTTTAATGTTTTTTTAAATGTCACCTCTTTAAGGGTAATATTTTGATCTGCATGAGAAGTACTGCTAAATGGTCAAAGCAAGCCAAGGAAATTAGCAGTACTGAGGGGGGTGAAAAAAACACCCAGGTGGGATTTTCAGGGTTGGATATGTTGATAGGTTGATCTGTCTTTTCAGGTAGCTTTTAATTGTGTAACTCTAAACAGCTCTTTTTATTCATGATAAAGAGACTCCAGGGATTTTAAGCTCGTATTTTTTGTGCATACCGTCTGGTGAAAAGCACTGAATACACTGCTTTCTGCTCTTCATCTAAGATCTAATCGTTTTTTTTTAAATACTACCAGTACCGAGCTTGTTTTCCAAACCTTTTACATCGCATTGGGCTAGCTAAAACTCTTATGTGAAAAAGAGGTCTGTTCTACAGGGTTTCCCACAGAAATGGAACCATTTGGCAGTACCTGGCAACACACTTCAGAGATGTTTCCATGTTAAGGAAAAAGAGAGACAGCGAGGCTAACCAAAGATGGAAAAAAAGGGCATTTAAAAACCTTTCCATTCTTTGTTCTGTTCCCTTTGTGGTTATATGACAGCCCTTGTGTAAGCCTGATCAGATGCTGTGAGCGTTTAGATCCTGTGCCTTTCTTCCTTCCCATCAAGGTTAATTGTGACACATGAGTGTCTCCTTTTTCTGCTTATCCTTCATTGTGTGGCTTTATATAGCTAGTGGAAGATCAGATACTGCGTGCATTGTGGGAACTTTGGAAACTGATAGGAAAGCTGTTAGAACTATCCTTTGTTGCTGCAGGAATACATAAAAATGGCTTTTATTATAATAGTTGGATCATATTTATATATAGAATTAATAAAAAATGTTTACTCTTTCAAAAAAAACACGTTTAAATCACATTTTTACACAAACGTTATTAAAATTGAACAGTTACCTTATATTTAATTATTAAGATTTTACTGTATTCAGAGGGACATTATAGTGTGTTTTTATTATTATTATTGGTATTTAAAAAATTATAATTTAGGTCACAGACAAAAAATATTTCCACCGATTCATTTATATTATCATCTTTGCCTGTGATTGTTACCCGAATGAGCCTGAAGATGAGCCTGAAGAATATTCAGAAGACGAGCTCGAGGAACAGCTAAAGACCAGCCTGAAGACCAGCCTGAAGACCAGCTGAAGACGAGCCTGAGGAACAGCTAAGGAACAGCTGAGGAACAGCTGAGGAACAGCTGAAGAACAGCTGAAGAACAGCTGAAGACGAGCCTGAAGACGAGCCTGAAGACGAGCCTGAAGAATATGCAGGAGACAAGCTCGAGGAACAGCTGAAGACAAG
>JAOYSI010044774.1:0-27292 GCA_025775065.1 Hiodon alosoides | reverse complement strand
TCAATATGATTGAATAGCAAAATTTTGTTCTGCTTGTGGCACAGGGTTGGGCAATACGTGCCATTATCAGTCATTATCAGGCAGAATATTTACATAGGCGGTTGTTGACATGTTTTGAGTGGTGCTAAGATACATCAGGTACAAAACAGTCACATGCACAAAAAAGCTTGGTCTAGATTTCTCTACTCAGCCCATTCATCCTTTATCAAACACAGCACTGTTGTGCTTGGTTCCGTAGTCAATGGACACAAAAGACTAAATCTGTTGCAAACCCTGTGCTATTTCAATAGTGTACCTCCTACCATCCTTCCCTACCATTCTTGATCTACCGTCCCCAGATTGATATGCAGCCGGGCCAGAATTCAGCGGGCAATTTTTCATAAACAATTTGCTACTGTGGAAGAATTGACAGTTGGTTAAAGATCCAGAGTTCATCCAACTGTTGTGGTTCGAGAGATCTCCTTGCAGATTCCTCTGACTGACCCTTCAGTTGTAAGGCAAATAACCAATATTTCGACTTCTAGTTCAAGAGCAGCTTTCTAGGAAATTGTATTGAGTCGCTGGCTTGTTATAAGTGATGACAGTGACTGTTGCCTCTCCCCCATTATCAGGCTTTCTTTGATCGAGAAGACTCGCTGTGCTTCACTTTGGAGACATTGACGGCTAAGGCTGACCCTGGAAAAGCTCCTGCTAACCTTCCTGTCAGCTTTCAGGGCAATCTCCTGTTTCTCAACATGACAAGAGAAGGACAAAAGGCAGACCTGGGTGGAAATTAATTGTGAGAGGCAGGAAAGAGCAGCTAGTATTCCCAGGCTGTTTTTAATTGGTGCTATCAATTTCACCAGCGTGGAGAACTTGATGCTCTCAGCGGGACCTGCGTGGCAGCAAGGACGTTTCATCACCACAAACACAGAACAGGTAGTGAGGGGGGCTCGGGTTCCTTATCTGCCTGGATTCTGCTGTCAGGACAACAGATTTGTTGTTTTCTCTCTGGCAGCTGATAAAGAGTGGTATGTGACTCTCTGAGTAAAAACAGTGTGAGGCTGAATGTAAGAACTTAGACATTTACAGCAATGACTGTGCAAGGTCTATTAACTAACACACCAATTCTGCCCTTTCCACACACAAAGTCAGCCTTTGCCCTGTTAAGCCCTCCATTATTTCAAAGGAATTTTGCTCAGGGGCCTTCAAAACACCTTGAGTGCATTTTGGGGGATGAGGGCACCCTGTGGTAAACTTACTTACCATGGCAATAGCATCTTAAAGTCATGGATGAGTAGTTTGGTTTGGGCTCTGTGAATTTTACAGCCCAATGGGGAGCAGCACTGCAAACAGTCAGTCCATCATATTAATTATTCAGTTGCAGCTGCTCTTTGTCAACAGCCTTCCAAGAATGGTTGCTTTGACTTAACAGCGAACCTATTAATTTGACATTTTAATCTTAATTTGATTTTAAATTTACATTTTAGTTGCTTAGCAGACACTTTTTATCCAAAGTGACTTACACAGTTTACAATTTCTACATTCATCCACTTATACAGATATTTTTACTAAAGCAATTCAGGTTAAGTACCTTGCTACACCACCAGCTGTTAGGAAGACCTCTATTAGAATTTTTTTTTTGCTTCATTAATATTTGGCAGTGTAATCACATCCAATTTTTTACACAATTTAAATAGATGACTGTCTGTCTGATAGAGCGAGAAAACCATCAACATCATGCATGTCAGAGGCCATTCAACGATGTGGCCGTGCAAGGCTGTGATATGAACACTTAAACAGCAAGGGCTGTTTCTGTTGAGAAGACATTTTAGTAAGCTTTATGTTCTTGCATGGGAGGTTGCAGGATACTAACTGCTACATCATTATATAATATCAGATAATAATAATAAAAAATATGTAAAGAAAAGTAGAGAAAGTAGCTGATGATTGAGATAAAACTGCAGCCAAAGAAAAAGACTTGTCCTGAGCATTTCCGGGCACTTGACATGGTGCCTCAGCCTAGTATAAGAGACCCTCTGTCTCCAGGGGGTTTGTTTGGGTGCTTGTTGTCATGGTTACACTCGCAACACTGGGTTGGTTAAATACAGACAAGATTCTAAAGGCTGCTGAATATTTGTATATTTTTGCATAGTTTTTTCTTCACACATTTTGCATTGTTTGAGATAATAAATAATCTGCAGCGCTGCAAATTAATGCCTTAATCTCCAGTCATAGAAGAAGGCATATTTTACGTGATTTGATCTCATGTCAAATGTGTGGTTCAACCCACAATTTTATTACACAATCATTATCAGCAGTATTGTACTTTACTGATCTTCTGTGGAATAATACCTGATTGAAGTCAGGTGAACAAGACCTATTACGATCAACATATCTCATATCAACATACAACAGCCAGATTTACTGTAACCTATTCCCTAGCCTTGAGAAGTAAAAAGGAATATTGCCTGTTTACACCCCCTCACTTTCACTCTTGCTGGAAATAAATTAGATCCCTTGGCCTCTGAAGTACTGAAGTCGGTCTGTATAGCTGAACCTACAGTCCGTGTTTACTACAAGTCAGCACATCACTGCAGGATCGCAACTGATGCTATATCCTCATTCGCATTCCTTGGCACGGACATCCCAGAACGCAATTTTCATTTTGTCATGTTTTCAATTCCCAGACTCATTCAGGCTGTGCCCCAGTTACATACTGCGCACATTAGGTCTCAGCGTTGGGAATGTCCCCTGGAGGACTGTGAGTGAGGTCTTTCTCTTCAATGCAGGGACTAAAAGCCCTCTGTGTTTTTTTAATTTAACATTTTATCTTCCAATTCAGTCGTGGTCCACCCGGGTGCCAGATGGTCTGCAGTTTGTCTTATCTATCTCTCACTTAACATACCATAGGATCTACACCTGGAACACTAATTATGACTAAAAAAATGACCAAAGCGCCATGGCAGAACAATATATCCCTGGACACTACTACAGTCCTGTTTGACTTCTTATGTGCTCGATCAACTGAACAGAGGAAATAACTTTTTTGTAATTAATGAATTAAGTTCATTTGATGATGTAATTTCTCCTGTCCCCTGAGCTGTATCTCTGTGGTCCCTGAAACTTCAACAGAAAGTAAAAGTTAAAAAGAATACATTCTAAGCTCTGGATCCTGGTGTTTCTGTGAGGCTTGCACTACAAACAACAACATTGTGAGCAATATGTATGCCTTTTCCCCTCATCCATCCATCTCCTAAGCAGTGACTTGGATCAGTGATTCCCATCAACACCTATATTTTCTGCACAGCACTCCTCCTCACCCATACTTGATTGGAATTAAATAAATTTGAGTTCTTTGTTTTAATCAATGCCCAATTTTGCATGCCAGAGTGTGCACTCTTTTTCCACTAGATGGTTTTACAGTTAAGTCTGCATGGTTTTGTCTAAAACTCTTTGTTGGAAATGGATGGTTATGTGCTGGTTCTGGGTCTCATTGGATTTCTATCTCTGTATTACTGAGAAGAAGGTGGGGCTTATTCATTACAGCAGCCTGTCAGGTTCATGACATGTAACTACTAACTGGTGCTGCTCATAGATCCACTGTTGAGCAGATGGTCTGCAGCTCAAATCATTTGGAGGGGGGCGAGACGAATGCAGAACTTTTCTTCCCGCTCGCTCCGTGCTGATATCTGCAGTCCTGCTCCAACCGAGCATCAGCATTAACATTAATGTTAACTAGAGCAGCTGAACTGTGCAAATCACTGCGTCCACATACCTCAGCTTCACTTGTCTCAATCACATCTTGATGTCTCAATTTACAATTTCCTGCATTAGATCGCCTGTCAATGCAGTGCCTAGAAACAGAATGCTCTCAGTGGCTCCAGCCTGGAACTGCCATCTCCCATGCTGCTGGTAGCAGAGGATCCCTGCTAGCTACCTCACATCAAGTGAGCCCCCTGCTTGCAAACATGGTGTTTGGCAGGAGCCTGCAAAAGGGTTGATGGGGAATACCTGTAGTTAGTGTCATATCAGTTCTTTGGTACATGGCTGTACATTTGCACAATAAATAGAACCACACAATGGGTCATAAATAAATTGCACCATCACAAACATGTGAAGACAGGAGTAAGTAACTACAGCCACAACAAAAAACTAAAAAAATTGCAATGGAGGTGAGAAGAAGCTTTAAAACATAAACCTTTGACCCAGTGCTGAAATAACAGGGCAGCATTAGAAAAATATGAGAGACCCATCTTATCTTTGTCTGATGGATTCACTTTTTTCATTTATGAACATGAATATTGCTCATTGAATATTGCATTAGTTTATAACAGGGCAGTGTAATGCTGATTGGGCTTGTATGAAGTAACCCTCTGTTCATTAACTGAAACAGATGGGACATTATTACAAGATCAACCACAATATCCAAACAGTGATTTTTCAACAACAAAAAAAATCAAGTCCAGACTTCAGCCACAGTGGGAAATATAAAGCTGGAAAAAAAGAAAATAAAACACCGGAGCTACACAGAACAACACAGACAAACTGGATTTACATGAAAACTGGTTATTAACATCAGGAGATGTATCAGAACTTGAGTGCTGGTGTCCTCAAACCCCACAGTATGGGACATGACACCCCCAAATATCTCTTTGAAAACAGAGCTGTCATTGTCGAGGATGGGTGAAGAAAGGTGGGACCATTATGGTGGGGTTTGAGGACACCAGCAGTTCACCAATAATTAATAACAAATTATATGAGGATACAATGTATGATTGTGTTTTGTGAACTATAAGTTAAATAATCATACAAGACCCTCACCTTGATAAGCAAATTTGAAAATGGATTGATAGGATAGATATACATAACTGTGAATCAGTATATGTATTCTTGAATGGGATTCTTCACAGAATCCAAAAAAAGCCATTTCAGTTTCAGTTTCAGTGTTCACGTAACATATTTCAATTTGTTCCATTTAGAAAAACTAGTTAATAGTGTATGTTTTTTTGAAAAAAATCACAAAATAAATTTGGTTAAGCTACGCAAGAGACAGCAGTCCTCGTGGTTGTGTTGCACCATTGATTAATAATATATAAGGGAAAATACCTGAGATACCTTCTTGATATCTGCACAGCACTAGATCCATGTACTGTTACATAGTTGGAGGCTGCGACAAGTAAAGACAATACTAATAAAGTACTTTTAGTTGTCACATTATCCATCCTCTTCTCACAAACTACTATGTCTTATGTATGTAATGTTCAATTTCCACATCACAGAAATTTGTAGTATTTACATACGTTGAGGATTAAACTGGGGAAAGGCTGTAGACAGAAATGTCGTTTTCCAACAGACTCTAAAACCAAAATTCCCTCAATTATGACATGAGTTGTATGCAAGTTTTATAGCAGGGTTTAGTTATTAGTCATCTTTAACAGTATTCATGATAAATCTATGGGCTAGCTCAGATCATGGTCATAAATCCATGATGCATTTAATTTTTATTTTATAGTAGTTGCATTTCTTAAAGTGGGTTCAAAATGGAGTCAAAGGTTTGGCATCGTTATCCACACCCAAAACAAGCCCTTTAGTATAAGATGAACACATTGTTAGCTAACATTGTTAATTCTAGTAAATAACAAACCATTTTCATTTATTTAATTTAAACATCATTTTATAGATTTTCCAAAAAAACATAAATAAACTTATTGGTCTGTGCCATGTTTTGCATTTCACTTCTGTTGTTCAACGGAAACACAGCTATGGACATGTCTTTTTTGACCTTTCCTTAGCCTGGAAGTGCTAGATTTCATAAAACAGAAAACAGAAAAAGATTTTTCTTGGATGAAATTTGGGGTAGAAATTACAGGGCACTCTTTAGGAGACACAAAGAGGTTCCCGTCAATCTGCTCGTTTGCATCCATCTGTTCATTTAAAAAAAAAATGTTAAGTTAGAATGCCTCCCTTATAATTAATATTTAAAAAATACATACAAAAGACAACAATATGCTAGCTGCCTTTGTCGGAGTTTTAAATATGACATTTAGCATATTTATCCAATGACAGCCCCATTTCCAAGCCTTTGTAGGTATGAATAAATCAATGCTCTAGTTTTGCAGTTAGGTACGAGATACTCATTTCTGGCTTCTCCAGAAGCAAAAATATGTTCTATGGATTTATGGCTCCATCTGGACAGACTCCATAAATCAAAGTGCCCTCGATAATGACACAATAATTCCAAGCAAGTAAGTGTTCAGGACCTGAAAACAAAGCTATGCATGCTGGCAAAAGCACCCAAGGATGAGATGAATCAATGCTCTGGAGGAGTCAGTGGGCCTGTGTAATATGAAAAAGGGAACGAAGCTGGTTTTGTGTGCTGTTTGGTTCTCTGTGGCTTTGGAGTGAGGCATAGGAGCTTTGGGCGCATGGTGGCTTTTCATGCCCAGTTATCTGCCTGTCCTGCATTGACTTGTTTTTAATGTTTTCGGTACTTTTGTTTGTACTATAAAAACTATTCTGAAAAAAGACTATTCGTGGATTGAATGTCATTCATGAAGTGTAGCTCTCTAGTAAAATAAGTAGATGTTATTTATATGAAAGCAGGAATGTTTTTGGAGAATTCCCTGAATGGGCTAACATTAATAATCATGACCCATTTGGTTTTAGTCTCCTGCTGTTCTAGTAACTACAGTAAAATGCTTAAGCTGAATTGCATAAGAGAATGCTATAACAATGTAACATTCACATTGGTCGGAACTATCTGAAGCCAAATCAGTCCAATCATCTTTTTTCATTGCACAGCAATTCACTAAAGATGAATCAAAAAAGATTATTACTGAAATGGAAGGCCACTAGTGCAACATCACAGCCTGGTCAGTGTTAGGGAGTATAATATATTTTATATTGTAAGACTGACATGACTAATTCTTTCCAGCAAGAAGGATGCAACATGGCCACAACTGGCCATTCTAGAAGTCTATATTTCAAATAGTTTAACTTTGGAGTGAATCTATGCGGCACTATCAGGTTTGAACATACATACCCCTGTTGAGAATGTTGCTCATGGCATCCTGCCGTATTGCATGGCTGAAACAGAACATTACTTTTCATAATCCCTTTCTTAACCAAGATTTGCATGATTTGCATGTAGGGATTCCTGTACACTACTGATTAATGAAAACATATGGTATATAAATCCTTTGGATGTAGAATCTTGTGCTCAGATATGCTGTGACAATAGACAGATTTCCTCAACTGTGCCATTAAACTTTGAACCATTCTTTTAGCATGGTGCTTTTATTTTACACTATGGGGATTGATATCCTTTCTGCATGGCACATAAATATATGACATATAATGGCAGAACTATGAATATATAAGAGAAAAGCACAATGAAATGTGATCGCGCTGAGGTCCCTGTAGTACAGCTCCCTCCTAGTTCAGCAGACAACCAGCTTGACAAGTCCCATCCTCCCTGGAACATCTGTTGGGCCTCCATTCGATTCCCTGGTGGTAGTTCGGGGGAAGAGGGATCTCTTCCAGTGGGAGGTGACGATCTATGAGCACCAGTCTTAGAGTTTCACAGCAGTGTGGGTGGTTTGGAGCACTTGGAAAGATCCACCTTGGTTTTAAGGGAAATTCTTTCTCTGGAAGCTGTGGCAGTTAGCAGCTGCTGACTCAGGAAAGGGAGCTTAAACCTGTGAATGCAAAACTAACATTGTTCTAGTTAGTTCAATGTAAAAGTCTAACATTGTCTCATACATTGGATGTACGTCCATCTGTTTGAGGGTGAGAGGTGGAGTTATTAGCTGTCTCTTGGATCTCACGTGGAGAGAGACCAGTCTTTCTGTTAGGGGTAGATCTCACAGACATGAGAGCAATAGAGAGAGTGGCTGGCCATTTCAAATGGTTCTGTGCACAGATTTTGGTCAGTTTGTTAGAGTTTTCCACATGATAAAACAAAACAAAAGGTATCCCTTGCCACAAAAGGTAAAAATAAATAAATAACTAAAATGAAAAATACAAAGGATAGACAGACTCCCTACGGTCTTCAGGAGCCCCAAACACAATACAATATCACAACAATAATTCAGTTGTCTTTTAATCTGGGATTGTATTATTTTTTGTTCCATTTTCTACAATTAAGGTATGTAGACCGGTAGTCGTCGGATCAAAATGTGAAGAAAATTATTAATCTGGGGTGAAGACATTGTCAAACTGGTAGCAGAAGGGGTACTGCATGCCACTGCTTTTCAGTAATGCAAGCTTTATTAGCGAATGTTAGCAAATTTTGTGTCTGGTGATATTCTTTTATAGAATTTATGAATCTATTTAAACAGCCACTAAATGCAATTCTCTGTGCCATTTATTTATTCTATAAAATGCAAGGAAGAACACCTCTCATACCCCAATCATACCCTGTCAGGTGCACCTCTATGAAGCCCTGTGAAATGTGGTCACTGAAAAACCTCCCCTCTTTCATTTCAAGTATCTCTGGATCTGTTCCAGGAACCAGAACAGATTGATGAGACATATATATTTTCCTACCCTTTAACTGTGTGAGAGAGCATGCAATAGATTCCTCAGACCCCTCCCACTGACAGTGCACGTTTATGTTTAACCCATAAATATAATTATCCATAGCTTGAAGAAAAGCTTTCGGAAAGGCAAGTAATACAACCCAGCAATCTTGTTCGATTAATATGTAGTTGGAGCTTCGTGCACAGTTTAACAAGATGAGACAACCTTGGCAATACGAGAGACAGAGGTGAATGCCAATGAGACCCTTTAAAATGGAGAGATGTGAAGTCCGATAAAGTTAATGGAAAGTGACTGTACTGGTGGAGTACTTTGGGGGTCGAACTATGGGCATCTTGAAAAGAAAAACTCAAGAAAGACATATTGGTATTCCCCTCCCCCGGACCGAGATCCATTTTACCTTATACACTCAACCACAATGGCCAAGAACTCACGGATCACTAATTACAAAACCAGTGCTTTACAAATAGACTGCCAGAACACTGACACTTCATTTTTCAAAGTCATGGAGAGAGTAAGGCATCGATCCAGATCTTCTATATTAACAAATGGAGTGAACTACTCTCTAACTACTCTAGCTTAAATGATTGGAAACTATTGTTATTGACACTGTATCTCAGGAAAATGCAATGACCTTAAATTACTATTATGCTACGACTGTGATGCACCACGGGCCACAGGAACAGGGAAACCCAGATGCAGTGCTGAGAGGGAATGTCGGACAGGCGTGGGTCGGGTACCGGCAGGACAAGGCAATCAAGGCTAGGCAAAAACATGGTCATGGACAAAAGAAATGGTCAGGCGATCAGGCAAACAGAGTTATGAGGAACACACAAAGTCGTGGTCGGGTCGGGCTTAGGCAGGGCAAGACAAGGCAAGGCAAGGCAAGGGTTGAAGATGTTCCTCCAGTAAAACCTTTCCACATTCCAAGTTTGAACACAACAATAATAACATAAACAAATCATAATCTTAAACAAGATTATAACAACACACGGTACATACATTGAAGCGTGCTTATGTATCATTCAATGTATCTGTCCATGGATCCATGAATGTCCATAGTAAGTAGTTTGACAGTACTTGTGTAATGTTTCTTTGAGAAATTATTTTTTGCACCTTATAAGAAAAAGGTAATTGTATAGGGCACAATAAAAAAAGTCCCTTTTTCTCCTGAGAACTTTTAGAATCCAGTTCTGTGTGTCTTTTTGGAGTTTTGTGTCATTGGAAGACAAGGTTACCTTCTCTTACCCTAGTTCTAGAAACGTGATACCTTGCCCTGTCAACAGTTCATGAATGTGGGCCTGAAATTGATGTCAGGTACGGTATAGGAGGGACTCAGGGTCTCAGACCAAGGCAAGAGTTTGAGTTTGAGTTTATTTGACTCAAAAATAAAACAGGCAAAAAGATACAAAAACAGCAGGCAGGCTCGGAATCCACACAGGTAGTGTTCTAAAAGCAGAATTCAGTAATCTAAAATTATTTCCTGTAAACAAAACAGGCAGGGGTCACAAACAAGTAGCAGAACAATGAAACGCTGGAAAGACTCAGGTAAAAAAGACTGGAGTACAGGTGAAGCTTGTGAGATAATCAATGTTCTCAGGTGAGGGGTGTGGTGGACGGCAGGTGGGCAGGAGCAGAGGGCGGGGCAGGGTGACACATCTGACAACAAAAGCAAAACCATGAACTCACACAAAAACAAAAACAAACAAAATGGGGCAGCTCAGGTTGAAGTACTGACAGTTGAAGTTTGTGTGAAATGTGCTTGAAAAATTTAATGTGAGAAAATCTCCCATTACATTCTTTGTCTCCTATGGCATCCATCAATTGCTTCACCGTCAACGCACTGCAGAGTAGCTCTTGCTGTGATAATTAACATTTTAGTTTATCTGGCTCCTAACTCATAATGCAATGGATTTTACTTGTGGTGATTTGATTTAGGAAAATTCCGTCCATGCCAATTTATTTATATTAGACACTGTCATTAACCCAACTTGTAGAAATAATCGTAAATATCCACTTAAAATCATACGGAAAGCATTTTAAAATACATTCTATTTTGGTCTCAAGGCACAATGCAAACTTTGTGAAACGTGGTGGTAAAAATAGTCAAGGCACAGTGAGCCGTACATTTTGCTGACGACCGCTGCGGTAACCTCAGCAATGCATGCTTCGTTTAATGTTGCTGCAATGAATGCTGATGCATCTCTCCTTTTGCAGGGCCAGTTGAGAAGAAGGAGAAGGTAAAAGTGAGAGGACACAGGTCCCTTTGCTGTGACCATTTCCCTTCTGTATTCACCATGACAGTGTGAGGGAGAAGGTACACTCAGCAGGGAGATAAAGAAACTACACAATAGTACATTACATCAAACATAAAGTATACCCTGACCCATAGAGATGCAGCAAAAGTAAAGGATTTGTCCACTTACAACCTTCAACAGATGGCCAACACACTTATTGCAGAAGTTTAAATTGCACTGGAGACAAGAAATAAACTTTGTTAAGTTCACAAATTGTACCATCAGCACTGGGAGCAGGACAGGTCCAACTTCTAAACTGCAGCTGGCTGTGTGTCTGTGTAACTACAGCAGCCTCCAACCACCTCCGCCCCTGTAATTATGATCAGTGGTAACTAAATCTGCTGATTGAATCAATTCCTGAGTAACACAAGATCCAAGATCCTCTGTGAATATAATTAGGAGATAATGGGGCTTTTGACTTCCTCTGAAACCGAAGAAAGGCTGGGGACATGTCAATTTCGAAGATTAAACAAGGGCAAAAACAAAGAAGAGAAAAAAAACAATGGTTAGCTTTTCTGTTATTGCCCTGCTAGGTTCCAAGAAAAAGCAGCTTAAATTCTGTAGAGTGATGCTATCTCGAAAATTAATGGGACTGAAAAACCAGGCCAATGTTACCTTACGCAGTCATATCTTATCACATCCTTGTGTTTACAATCAGGTTAATTGTAGATTAATTATATTTAGAGTAACATCAAAATTAACTTTGAGGTATTTAAGCTTGAAAGTAGTTATGTCTTTCCAAAATGCCACCTTATAACCTTGTGTAAGATCATTTAAGGTCAGGGAAAGCTTTCAATATCTTCTCTATGCTGATTTTTATTCTCATACCCTCTCCACTTCGCTTTGCACTGATTTTGCAGCAATTGAAATGGAGCTCATCTGTCATTAAGGTTTTGAGTCCTTCCATATAAATCTACAGAGGAATCTCTAGATAGGACGCATTGTAAAATGTAAAATTAGTTTAGTGCATACTGTCCACATGAGTGGCATAGAACACATTTTCTCTCAAATCAACGTGAAGCCACTCCACAATCAGCCTTGAGTGTCTGCTGTTGCACACTCATCCATCTATTTCCCTGGAGTACCACATTCACTGATAATGTGTCATACACAGCTCATTTACAATCCGCTGTACCCACCCATCGTGCCTTCTCATCAGCTATCTAGTAATGAACAGTGCCAGGCACATGAGCTATTAGTCTTCAATTAAAAAACTCCTGATTTAACATAACCTGGCAGGTTATGTTGAAGGTGCTGATGACAAAACCAGACCTGAATGTCATAAAGCTAATCTTGTATGAGGACCCATCCACTCCGAGACTCATATGCCAAACCGCTGTTTTGTGTAGTAGTAGTTACGAAATCACAAATCTGAATAAAGAAATGTAGTGGTGTCTGTGTGGTGCTAGTGCGGAATTAAGGCAAATCCTGATTACCTCAAAACCTGAATGGTTGCAGAGCAGTTGGAGCAGCCTTTTGAGTATGCTTGAACTCAGGATTAAAAAAAACACCAACATCACCTGGGCTGATTTTTTTTTATGGTGCTCCAACTCAAGACAGATCTAAAATAAAGAGATGAGAAAATGAAAAACTTGGTTTTCTATGGGCAGGGGGAATTCACAATCACCATTGCGTAGTTTTTTCAGGGTAGCGAAGCATTACATTTCATAATGTGGCACACGTTTTCAATGGGAGACAGGTCTTGACTGCTGGCAAGCCAGTCTAGTGCCCACATTCTTTGACTATGAAGCCATGCCTTTTTTCCACTCGCAGAATGTGGCTTGCCATTGTCTTGCTGAAATAATCAGGAATGTCCCTGAAAAAGATGAAAAAGATCTAGATGGAAGCATATGCTGCTCCAAAGTGCGCATGTACACTTCAGCATTAATGGTGTCTTCACTGATGTGCAAGTTCCCCATGCCATGGCTTTTGAACAATTGGTAACAATCAGGATTGTCCTTTTCCTCTTTAGTTCTGAGAAAACTACAACCATTATTTCCAAAAACTATTTGAAAGGTAGACTTTCAAAGACCACAGCACACTTTTCCACTTTGTGGCAGTGTGGTTATATTCAGTATAGACACATATCTTTTTTTAAGGGAGTCCCATCTGAGGGCTTGAAGTTCACGGGAATTCAGTATTGGTTTTCAGCCTTGCTCTTTACGCACATTTCTTTAGAGATTTCTAAAGATTCTCTGAAACTTTCAATAATATTGTGGACTGTTGATTGTGAAATCCCTAAATTTCTTGCAATCATACTGTGAAAACGTTGTTCTTAATGACATATTTGCTCACACAGTTTTGTGCATGTAAAAAATGTATGTTTGATTTATATATTGTCAAGAAGGGTTGACAATTTCCCCACTGTCCCCACTGTGGAGACGCAAGTAGATTTGAGACCTCATTATCCATGAAAGAAATGTTAAATCATGTGTTACAAGAGGCAGTGGCTGTGTTTCAGGCTGGCATTGAAATCCTGTGGCACATCAAGGAGAAGACTGTACCATATGCTATTCACCAGACGGCAGAATCGGAGAAGGACAAGTTAAATGGGATTCTATTCAAAGTGGACTGGAGCACATGGGTGGTTCCATTGTCTAGGATCAGTGAGAGTGTGTTACCATTAACATTAATCCAGTAAATAAGTTAAAGTGTTCCACATGCTTAACAATATCCACTGCCAAGAATAGAAGACATATTTGCAAACTTGTCAGGTGGCCAGAGATTCAGCAAGAAGGATCTGGTGAAAGTTTATCTTCAGATGGAAGTAGAAGGTATTACTCACAACCAATACACATAAAAGGATATATCGGTACAATAGACTTGTTTTTGGTCTGGTCTCAGTTTCAGCTATTTGGCAATGAGTCATGGATCAAGTGTTTCAAGGAATTCCTGGCACTCAGTGCTACATAGATAGGTAGTCACAGGTGCAAATAATGTCTCACTTTGTAGGGACCATGTGTCTAAACAAACTACATCTTCCTCTCTTACATCAGTCACTGCCCTCTAGCCTCTGCTCTCAATCTCATGCGTGCCGCAAATCACACCTCAGCACAAAACCAGTAAACAGACCCTTTCTATATCTCTCTTACTGGCAGCCTGTCTGCAAAGGCAACATGGAGACCAATAGGGGCTACTTTATTTCTAGGGGGAAAAAACAGACCTATTGCCTTTTCATTACTCAAAGTTGTCAACAAAATTTTCTTTCAGTCCATGTGCATTACATGTGCCTCTCCCCTAAATGCCCAGTGTCCAGAAGACCGCAAAAGTTATCTCAAGACTCGGGTCCATTTTGCTTTTCACTAATCTCTTCAACAACACAACCCTGATCCAACCACTTTTCATTAAAAACCTAGACAAACATGCCATTTTACCATTTCCTTAAAGCAGCACAACTTCACCCACGGGAGTGGACTGCTTCCATAGCAACGGATCCATATTGACTTTTCTGGTCCAAATCTGAGGAGCCTGTTTGCTAGGACTGAGTTCCTGAGCAGTTGGTCAGAGAAAACAGGATATAATTCCAGGTTGAATTCCATTGTTCTTGAGGAAGAACTTCAGCAGTGAATTATGTGAAGTAATTTTCTGCCAGCCAGTTTGTGGATCCAATATTATCCATCCACAAAACTGGCTGGCAGAAAATTACTTTTATAGCATTAGAAGAATGGGACCCTTTCATAATTGTGACATTGAGATTCCAACCGCAATCATGAGATTCCCACATGTGATTTTAGTTAGTTAACTTTAATGATACAAATCTTTCTGTCTTTAAATTCGCAGGGCCGTGACTTTTCCACAGAGCTGACACAAAATTCAATTTCTTTTGAACAATGTTATTTTTCATATTAAATTAAAGGGAGTCTAAGCACATTTTTAACCCAAATGCAACTATGTCAAGATGTTTACACTGGTCCAATTTACTTTCTGCACAGATAGTAACATTTAAGACTTCATGAAGATGTTCGGCCTTAATAGGTTTGAATCTCAGTCAAAATAACCAACAATGGTTTTTACGTTACACAGAAGAGCCCATGTATAACCGTATGCCAGACCACTCCTTCCCCAACCCCCACCCAGCCCCCCCATCCACATGTGGTCAACAAGAAAACATTACACATAGAAAAAGATTACATATTTTTTGATAGCTGTCCATTTTTATTTTCTTTATTTTTTTTCCTGAGAAAAGGAACACTCATTACCTTTGGTTAAGTTCATGACATGATGATTAGCTTTAAATGCTGCCCTCCTCCCATGATACAAAAAGGAATAGCAACTCAGTCACATGCTGTGCCATTCTGAAATGTCACCTTGCCTGTGGAAATGGTCAAGTTCACTAGTCCATCGTCATCTGATGGGTCAAAATATAGCTGGGCTTAGCAGACCTGGAAAAGTCAATTTAATATGCATAATGTTTTTTTCAAGAAATGAAAAAAATACTGCTTAAACTGCTTTTGCCACATTGAAAGTGAAGTGAGTTCGCTGAGTCTTCCGTCACTCAGTCTAGGCCACTCAGCCGATTATTGTTGCATTCTATGTGAGTCTTTTGTGCTTGGTATAGCTACGGGTTTAGTACTCTTACCTACCCAGTTGGTTTCCCGAGGAAAAACAAGGCTAGGAAGACCTGAGGGAGAACTATGAATGGGGGATTCCCATCAGATAGTGTTGTTGAAAGGTCCCTCATTGCGAGCCCAACCCTCCATTGTGTGTTGGGTGTTTTTATTTTAAATTTCCCTGTACCCTCGGCCAGTTGGCGTTTGTTATTTCTCTTTGCCAGAACTAATTAACATGGCACATTCACCTGCAAGGATGACTGAGGGAAGGTTGCTTCTGGGGCTGGACGGAGCAAGGACTCATTGGGGAAATGTCTACGTAATAATTCACTCCCCATCAGGACCGAGGGGGTCCTTAGAGACTGCCCAGGGGGTCCGCAAACTAAGTACATTTTATGCACTTTGTCAGTCAGTTTCTCAGTAGGGGGTCTGTGATTAATGTTGCATGTGAAAAAGGGTCCGTCAAAAAAAAAAAGTTTGAGGACCCCTGCTTTAGGAGATTCATTTGAGAACACCAAATCTAATCAACACACATCCCAACGAGAGCCTGTGCCATCCACTCTTAGAAGGCATTATTGAGGTCTTACTCTGTGCTTGGTAGTTGATCTGATGCACCTGCACAGTGCTACATGCAAGGTGGAAAACCTTTAGATTTCAAACCATTGGAAAATGGATTAATAACGTGAGAAAATTTGAATGGATTTATGTAAAGGGAATTAAAAAATGAAATTTATCTAAATCGTATCCTCTCTGCTGCACTACTAGCAGGGAACCCAAAAGTATTTTTTGTCTTCTGCAATAGTGTCTCAGTAGAAAAAAGTTATTTTTAGATATCCAAACATTAATTTTTCGAAAGAACAAGTTCTGCGAGTTCTGCAACAGATGGTATGGCCCCCACAGAGGCCTGATCTCAACATCATCAAAGCTGTCTGGAATTAGATGGACAGGCAGAAGCAAGCAAGACAGTCTGTAGAAGAACTGTGGAACGTTCTCGAAGATGCTTTGAAATATCTACCTGCCGTTTGTCCCTTAAAACTGCACGACAATATATAGAGTATATTGTCAGTATATTGCAGTTTTAAAAGCTGCAATATAAAGCTGGTGGTCACAGCAAAAAAATTTTTTACTGTTTATTGCCCTTCATAGTATCTATTTTATATTTAGAAACTTTTCATTTAATCATTGTTGAAAGCATCTTCACATTGTTTGACACGTGCCTTAGACTTTTGCACAGTACTGTATGTAGAATAGAAAAATTACTTTTGAATTTTTAAGGCAATAACAGGAGGCTATTGAATTAAAATGACTTCTAGCAGAGGAGATATTGGAAGCCATTACCTACAAAGAGCTTACATTTATTAATTTCCTCGTTTAAGTTCTGCTTAATTTAAGTGGGCATGTGGAGAGAACTAAAAGGATCAAGATTTAAATGTATTTCAAACTGTTTCTCAGGAGTTTTTAATTTAAGGAGTTTATTTAATCTGAAGAATGTCATTTCAAGTTTCTTTCTGTGGGGGATTTAGCATCTTCCTGAATAAAGATTTTAAAGGCACTGTGAGGATCCTCACAATGATGTTTTGAGATAGTGAGATCCAAGGGAATCCTAAACAAAAAAATTCCCAGGTACAGGTTTACACTGGTGTCACTTTTGTGAGGGGGGCAGTGACAGGCCTCAGTGGTGCCAGAGTGGCTCTTAGCACAACACAGGAGGAGAGCAATTCCAAGACTGAATGCTTGTTTGAGGAAGTGGAGCAGAGGCCCTGCAAGGAAGAAGGAAATGCACAGACATTTAGAAGCTGCAGAACTCTGAACATTCCTTAGCAGATCATGAACACAAGAAATGGTAGTTCTCGCAGGTTTACTTTTGCTCCCTGAAGCAGAAGGATTTAATACACGATGTAAACAGTGTGAACAGAAAGACTTTTGAGAGGCTGTTTCTTTCCAAATTGGTGTCAACTTTTTGATTAAGGCCTGCATGGTCCAGTGGGATTATGTGGCTAGGGTTGTGTCATCACACACTTTTTATCAGACATGGTTTGTTACTGTAATTAAACTTTGATGTGATTAATCCTTTCATAACATCTCATTGAAAAGCTTAGATAAGAGAAAGTGCTGGTCCTCAGAATAATTTCACGGTTCTTGTAAATTATTATAATAATCCAGCTAATATAGATATCTTTTCTGCAAAAGACAATAGAAAGAGGTAGGAGAACTGGTAGCTCCAAGTGGTATCTGCTATTGTAAGCCCTGAATAACTAACAGTTTCAGACAATGCGACAATAACAAGGTTGTGATAGGTGCCTGTGGCTGTTTGAAATCTCCAGATCACAGTTAGCCAGGGGAGGGTAGAGGGGGAGTTGGAGCTCAACCCCCTCCTGCAAACACACACAAACACTTACTTGCCCCTGCCATGCCACATTTTCTATTTGAACAGGTCTGTTTGATTATAAGAAAAATGATCTTCCATACGGATACAACAAAATGCCGTGAAATTTAAGAAAGTGCTTGCTTAAGTATTAATTTTTGATTGTGACCACAAGCGGTCAATACTGAACTACGCCACCTAGTGGAAATTAGGAGCATCAGGTCTTCTGAAGATGGAGCTGAATTCAGGTAAAACAAAATCCATTATGTTTTATTCCAGGCAATACAGCAAATGGATGAAAATAAATAAATATTACTTGCAAACTTTTACAGTGAAGGAAAACTATGCAGATTGAAAGGCTGCAGCTTTTGTAAAAACATGTGAAAAACATGTGAAAAGTGATCATTCATTAAGGGATAACTTAGAGATAAACCTCAATGTGGTAAGGGATTAAATATCCAAGATGATGAATATGAAGTGATTAGAGGCAAGCTTTATCTAATTAAACATCATACTGGTGACACCTTGGGCTTCGCACAACCCAAAGTGCATCCTTTTAAACTTGTCTAACACAAGAGGTGTGGTGAAGGCCATTTTTTCTCTATCCCTGGAGTAAGCTTTAATTTGATAGTACCCACAGGTAAGGTCCATGGTGGAATTAGTGTGGTAAGGGACTTTTCAAACCTGAGAGGAGAAAGGCGTATTTATATGTCTCTGTATTTAGTTTGCAGTAATTCATGCAAAACCTCCAGCTTCCATCTTTTTTCTTCACCTTGACTACTGAAGTGGCCCAATTACTAGAGCTCTCTCTTTTCATATTTTTATCCAACGTGTCTGCCAATAAAACACAAAGCTCCTGACATAGATTTTGAGATACTGGACAAAATACTGTTGCAGCATTACAACGCCAGCCTTCCATAGGAGCTTCCATTTCCATGGTTGGAGATGTACAAAAATCTGTAAGTAATCACGCTATCTGGTCTGGGCTGGTCTATCCTGGAATCTCGACCTATAGGGAAACCAAAATCAAAATTTTATTTTCAATAGTTGTTTAAAAGGATGAAGATGGGCTTGAGTATATGTGTCCAATTCAAAACCTTAAAAACAAGCTTACAAACTTCCCAATGAGGATAATAAAGAAAGCTTTTAGGTTTTATGTTTTTCAAGCTCAATGAATAAAATACCTCTCCTAATGCCATCCTGATGCAGCAAAGGCATTTTACATCATCTTAACTGACTCCGATAAAAAAAAGTTATTGATGGTATGCTCGTTGTCACAGGTGGACTGACAGGGAAGAGGAACCCAAGCTTGGAGGTACACAAAACCTGGAAACAGGCAGGGGTCAGAGACGACAGGAAATCCGTGAGTCGTGGTCGAAGAGGCAGGCAATGATCGGGCAAACAGCACTGAGAGGGCAATCCAAGAGGCAATGGTCAATGAAGCAAGCATAGTTCAATGATCAGGAAACACAAGTCAACCAGAATCACAAGTTAGTAGAGCTTGGAAATGTTACAGTGAGACTGAGGATTGAATGGCATTCACTGAGGGGTTTATATGCAGTGGAAGCAGGATACCAGTGGTGGAGATGCTGAACGAATGGGGAAGAGGATAGGATGAACACGTCCACATGGTCTTGTGGATGTTAATTGAATAATAGGATATAAAGCTGAGAAAGTGTAAAGCAATTAGTACTCAAGGGATGTTGATCTCTGGTAGCAGACTGAAGAAGTGTGGGGCGTAGATGTGACACTCTTGAGCCGATGGAACTTTTTTTTGGAACTTACATCTGCATTAAGCAGGCCTATCACGGTGTTACACAAACATCGCCAATTACATGCTGCCAGATTTTGAGGCAGATGGTTTGGAATTAAGGCAGATGGAACATAAAATGGGAAATTCAAGAAGTTACTTGTCACCAAACATTAATGGCTGCAGTTAATTGTTGTCATCTGATAAAAAACAATTAAGAGAAGTCTTCTCTTGGAAGCAAACATTTCTTTAGCAGAAAACTTTGTTTTAGAAGACAAAAAAACCATTACTAACATTTGTGCCTTTTTCCTAAAATCTTACAGTTTAAAGTAAAGAAGCATGTTGAATGTCGTGCTACAATAACAACAGCATAATAATCACTACAGTTCAGTGTTTTTTTGTTTGCTGTCATGAGACATAAAGAGTTGCTACGTTATCCTTATTACAAGAAGCTCTGTTTGGTACCTAAGGACAGATGTCACGAACAGAGAACTTGCAGAATAATTGATTCATTGGTTTCCTGCTATCCAGTGGGTTACATCACCAGGACAAAAACTACACATTCAGTGCTGTGTACTTGTGACCTTCAAGGCAAGTCAATGCAGTACTTTTGATCACTGTCACATATACCTTAAATGCAGCATACATCTGCTGTTGTGTCAGGTAAGATGCAAGACTCGTATACTTATAAATGTTGTTGTTTATTAGGTGTCAGAACAAGTCACTCACTAACACAAGCTTCATTCACCAAACCATACCCCTGTGTCCCTAGCCAAAACACTGTCCCCCAGGAATTGTCACCCGATTTCCCATAGTTCCCCATTACGTCACCCCTGTAACATCGAACATACAAAACTCTAAACAGAGCACCACCCCCCCCCTTCTTTAAACACCATTAGCCAGGCACATAGTCCTTCATCCATGTAGGCTGTTCATCCATGTCTCGCCCTCTGAAGTCACCGTACAACTGGAGAAGCCCTGAGAGGTGCAGGTGGGGCTGCCGGCCTGTTGTTAAACCCTGCCAGGAAAGAAGGGAAGGAGTGCTCCCCCCTCCTTGTGCTTCTGTTGGCGCAGGAACCTTCCCCAGGCGATCAGCATGCCAGCGTGACCCATCCTGCAGACAGTAAGTAGCTGGACCCAGCTTTTTCCGAATCTGTGATGGTTCTGACCATCGAGGCTGAAGCTTGCTGTGACACCGGGGAAGCCAGACACGCACCCAGTCCAGCTCCTGCAATGTGGATGGTTTGGCCCTTCTGGACTGGTCAAACCGCAGCTTCATACACTGCTGCTGAGCCTCTACGTGGAAACGTGTGACTGGCGGTGCCGGATTACTCTTCTCAAAACAAAGACGATCAAGACGGAGTTGCAATTCTCTTCCCAGCATGTCCTGATGTGTTTAATGGTTTTTTCTGCCAGGTAATTGGTAAAGTCGGTTGAGATGAATTGGGGTCCATTGTCTGTGGTAATGATGTCTGGTAGACCCCAACGAGCAAACAATGAATCCAGCTTTGAATCACTGCTTGAGTGGTGACTGACCCCATTGGCAGAGCTTCTGGACACTTTGAATGAAGGTCATGCACCACTTAAAGGTATCGAGCATGAGCTGGAGCACCATGCAGTTCTAACCAGAGGTCCACCTGGAGACGGCCACTGCACAGGAGACGGAGGGACAGGAGTCAGTGGAGAAGCCTTGCACCTAAGAAGGCATGCAGTGCAATCCTTGACCATCAGCTCGATGTCATGGTCGATGTTTGGCCACCAGACAATGTCCCTGCAGCGCTGTTTAAGTTACACCACCCAAGGTGTCCTTCATGTGCCATTCTCAAGACCTGTGCTCTCAGGGCTGCTGGAATCAGGGTGCGGTGACCCCTGGCGACACAGACGTCCTCCCAGCAGGATAACTCTGCTCTCACTCTGTAATAGGGTAACCGCTCCCCCACCATGCTGGGTGGCCACCCGCCTCTGATGTAGGTACGGAGAGTGGTAAATAGTGTATCAACCTGGGAGCAGTTACGCAGCAGCTCCATGGAGACAACCGCAGACAGGGGTGGTTGGAGCAGTTGCACCAGGTCAGCTTCGGTGTCCATTACCTGCTGGACAGCTGACGATGGAATGACTGCTCTTGACAGAAGATCAGCAACCATGTTGTCGTCCTGGTGTGCATTCCAGAGTATAATTGTAATGGTTCAAACGGTTAGCCCATCGCAGTAGCCGTAGTGGTTTATGTCCCGAGCCGCTCGTGGACAACAGTGCAGTGAGAGCTTGATGGTCAGTTCGCATTGTGAAGCTTCTGTCGTAGAGATAGAGGTGCCAACGCTTCCCTCTCACCCACCGAGTGCTTTTGTTCAGTGAGGGAGTGGGAAGCAAATGTCACCGGTTTCTCTACACCCATCATGAAGTTCTGACAGTACAGCACCCAGAGCCACTGCAGAGGCATCACAAGTAACATTTGTAGGAGCTGCAAGACTGAAGTGCGCCAGCGTAGGGGTTGAAGTGAGGGGATGCTTAATAGTCTGCACGGCACGGCGACAAGCTGTGGTCCACTCGGAGGGACAGAGGCACTCTTCGTGGGGGTTGACCACCGCGTTGACTGAGGGCTGGTGCGCAAATCAGTGATGCACCCCAGGCCTGTAAACAGTGCAGGGAACATGTGGTGGCAGGTGGTTGTTACATGTCAGATAGTGCCCAATCCACTCACTATGTATTTTTATTTATCATCTATAACTGCAAAGACCATGAGGAAACGGGAACTGACAGATGGCTCCTCTGCAGCTGATGTGATGTCTCGTGGAAGCGTGTGTTGTCCATTGATAAAGGCAAATAATAGTATTGGCTTTCAGCGGTGCGGCCCTTAACATGTTTCCTTACATTTACAAGGCATTAATGTGGTTTTTCTAAGCATAAAGTCTATTCATGAATGGAATTTATTCATAAAACCAGGGCTATAATTGTGGTTCAGTATTGTCACAGGAAACCATTTCACATTTCACCAGGAAACCACAGAATGTGTCTCTCAGTGCTGTGGCTCTTGGCCTTCTTAAAGTTTAATACCTTGGGCAGACTGGTAAGCATTGCAGAACTTATGTGTCATATTTGTAGAGGAAGCTATTCAAAATCCCTGCGCTGAAAACTATTTATTGGTAGGATCAGGTGTTGCTAATGAAGCAGAAAAACAGCCTTTATAGCCAATAAAATACAGCCCAAAAACGCTTGATTATCAGGGTCCATTTCAGAGTTAATTTCATTTCTGTTTATAAAATAAACACTGATGCTATTTAGAATAGGCAAGACTTTATACTATATTTCCTTTTTACAAAATAATGGAAACGTGATGTGTTATGTATGAAAGTATGATGACTGCACTGCCATGATGAGAGGCTGAAAGGAATAAAAGCTCTTTGGGGATTTGTGAACCTGGAGCAAACCCATCTATCTCCATAAACTCCTACTGGTTGTAATTGTCCTAGTAGAATGAGTTTGGGCTTGATAAAGCACTGCACCTGGCATAAACACGGCCACACCTTATTTTGAACTCATTCTTAAAAACATAAATATTCATGGTGGTGCCACATAGCCTTTGTACTCAGAAAGCCAGAAATTCCGAGTTCCCAGTAGGAATTTTTTTCTGGAAAAACTCGGAGGAACCGCAACAACCCCGACTTCAGAATCCAAAATGGTGGATCAACAACGTAAGTGAACTGATCTTATGACTGATCTTCTTCAGTCATATTAATATAATCAACAAATAAACTGTGCTATTAGCTACCCAGCATTTTGCATAATTACTACATTTAGGTACTTTATGTAAATTCTGATGCTAATAATTGTGTGTACTTTTTCTTGTAACAGAACATTGTTACAATGTGGTATTGTGACTTTCACTAAAGTAAAGGATCTAAATACTTCCACCACTGGGAAAATTGTGCGCAGTTTATCTGTGATTTACTTTTTGAACATGGACAGGTGTTTGTTCATGTTTATTTATTTAAATGAACAAATATATGTTGAAGAGCAAGCACAACAAAGGTTTGTCTGGACGCGTCCAGCTTGGTTTTCTGACTGGAACGCAGTCAACTCAGGTGTTAAAACGTCATTCCCAGCTCCGACATCCGACTTCTAACGTAAATGGAACGCAGCATGGAAGTAGCTGGATTGAGTGCTAAGTGATAAGTTTTAGGTTGGGGTTGCAGCTGCAAAGGGAGGTTTTCGTGAATCTTTTTCTTTTTGAGTGAAATATTTGAGTTTGTATGAAAATGCCATTTAAAGGACATTAACCCTCCCCCAATGCTTCAGCCTCTGGCTGCTCTCGCAACATTCACACCCTCTCGTGCTACAGTGCTTAATACTGTAAATTCACACCTACATCAACATGTTGCCTTCCTTACTTATACTAGGTGCTAGCTAAATTTTAATGAATTGGGAGAAAAGCACCGAGAAGGGATAGTTTGTGCCTGTAACATTCTCAATATCTATTTGAAGTTGGAGTTAAGTGATAGTTTTGTGAAGAAAACTACTTAAATGGACTCTTGAGACTCTCCATCCTACTGATTGCTCTCTATGAACACTTGCTATCCAAACAGTGCTTTGGCTTTGAGTGTTAACTTTGGTTAGGCTGATTTTAATGCATGCTGTGGCTTTCTTTATAGGTGTTCTCTCTTGTCTCTAAGAGTTAAGTGGCTTCCATTAAATTACTTCTCCCAGTTCAGTTCTGTGTAATTGACAGCAGAGCCATCATTTCATCAGTCAATTGCTTTGAATGATAAAATGTTTTCATAAAGCTCACAGTACAATACTGTAGCAAGTGCTTGGTTCGGAATAAATATCGAATTTACTTCCGGGTTTTTTTCCCGGCTTTCTCGCCGGTTTTATTTTATAAACAAAAAGAAATACAAAAAACGCTCTTCAAGGTTCCCCCTCACGGGTTCACCCCAAACACAACAAACTAAAATAACAAACTAACAGAATACCGAAAATTTAACATTCAGAAGGTTTCCGTTTCGTTTTGCCGTTTCGTTTTGCCGGCGCCGGCGCCGACTCTCACTCTCACTCTCACTCTCACTCTCACTCTCACTCTCACTCTCACTCTCACTCTCACTCTCACAGCTTCTCGGATGCCGTCCTCTCTCTGTCTCCTCTCTCGACTTCCAGCACCTAGTGAGGGATCACAGGTTGTTAAATGCTGTTCACAATTAGCGTAATCCTCAACCGGTGCTGGTAGGCGTGCCCGGACCTCTCCTGTGCGTGTTCTCAAGACGGAAGCGTGGCACAAATACCTTACAGTAGGGTTTCTGTTTTTTTCTTTAGGTCAACAATACTCCCACCACTTGTTGTCTATATTTTATCAGAGCAGATGTATAAATACTGTAGCGACCTGGGACCTGTGGGGAGTAGGTTAACATCCCAACATTCGGAGACCAGTTAATTGTGTTTGTCATGAGTTCGCCAATGACAGCAGAATATGTTGTGAAGGAGAGAGACCAAGCCAGGGGAGGGGGTTTGGGAAGAAGTCAGAGAGAAGAATCCATGTACAGCTGGGGGCTGAAACGGGGGGTTCGCCCCCTTCCCAGATAGAGGTTATTCCGTCCTCGGAGGGAGATAAAAGGAGGGAGAACGTGACATGAGTGGAGAGTGACGGTGAAAGTTTGAGAGATTGGTGCAGAGTGACGGAAAGTTTGTGGGGATGTGAGTAAGGGAAAATCGAGAGGGAAAGGTGGTGAAGAAGCCAGAAAAGAGAGTTCATTGTTTTGGCATGATCTCAGCCCATAGAGACTGTGTTACTTCTAGCTGAAGGCTAATAAAAACACTCTGAGCGTGTGGCGGGGAGATTGTGTCTGTCCATTACTAACAAAAAAAACTCAATAATGTCAATAAGTGTGTGGCACACCACACATTCTCCGTGTGGGATTGAATACAAGGACTCAAAGGATGAAGCCAATTATGGCCCCTGCCTTTTATTAACATATTGACAGAAAAAAAGAATAGAGTAAACCATCAATGTCTTGAAAGTTCCTCCTCACATGTTCACCCCAAACACAACAAACTAAATGAAAACATGATGAAGAAAAAACAAAACGGGGGAAATAAATCACACCCAAACAGAAGCAAGAGCCACGTTGCTCGCTTAGGTTGCCGTCAGCTCTTCTGTCCACTCTTGAGGTTCTCGTATGGGTTTTCTGTTTAGCTCTTTTGGGCACTAAATTCTGTAGTCCAGGCACCTACTGAGAGAGCAGACCACGCTAAATACATCATAATACAAAAATCTAGAGAATAGGTTCAGTGATGTGGTGTTGTTCTGCCTCTCATCAGCTTATTCAAAGCTGCCGAAAAATTCCCTCCAGATGGCATCTGTTATACATCCCAGAGCCAGAAACGATGCAGGCTTGACGGATGCATGCTTCTATTTTCGCCTGCTGTTGTAAGTTTGCCGACCGCGGCACATGCAGCATGCCGACCCAGAAATGCCTCTGCTTCCAGAAAAGCCCTCAGTCGCTTCTGCTAATACGTTGGGAATACTTTATCCACACTGCCAGGCTCAGGCTTCTTTAATCTTTTTATTTCATTCAATTAAGCCTCTGAGACAGCAGTGCCAGAAGTCGCCCCCCTCCCCCTGCCGCCCTTAACCTTCACCTTCTCTTCATCTTCCTCCCCTACCCCTGTCACATCCATCACTTCTTCAGCCGCTCCGCCGTCATTATGCCAGCTGTCCTCTGGGGACCACCCTTCTTTTGGGTTGAAGTTGGAGTATACCTGATGAGGAATGACACGTCTTTACTAATGAGTGAATGAACACATCCAGAGTGTGTTCTCAAGGTTGGAGCACATGAGAGACTGTGATTCGGTGACTCGCAAAGGCCTCTGACATGAATTTACAAGTCAAGTCTGCCATTTTATTAGCATCTGTCAGAGATGTTGTTCGTCTTTAGGCTACCTGTCTTTTAGAGCTCCTCAGTCCATTCAGATTCAGCTTCTTTCATTACTTGATCGATCATAATATTTATCTGTATTTATTGGCAGAGTTGAGAGGGTTACTTTTCTGTTACGTAATGTTATACATTATACTTTTATACATTATTTTTCATTTGTAAGTTGTTATGAAGGATATTATTTTTCACTTCAAGGACGTGTTTGTGGTTTGATAACCGCCAGGTTCAATACCACAGTATATACTGAAATCGTTTCTCATCAATTCTCTATTTTGTATGTGCCTGTCAAAGTACCAGGACTCAAGACCAAGACCAAGGTGCAAGGTGGACACAAAAAGAGGGCCCAAGATTCAAATTATTTTTTGATCCATGATGAACAATCCTGTATCTCTTAACAATAAACAATCTGAAACCAAATTAAGAATTGGTTAACTAAATATTAGATGTTTAAACTCAAACGCCTGTCTTGTGAGTGAAGTACTAATGGACAATTATGTTGACATTTTAAATCTATCTGAAACCTGGCTAATACCGGAGGTATACAATAATCAGGCCACTTCAGATGGTTTCTCCAGCAGCCAAAAACCTTGTGAGTCTGGTCATGGTGGTGGTGGTGTTGCCACAATTATTCGTAGTGAGCTTTGTTTGGCAGCTAAAAGTGAAAATGTCCAAATTGGGCCCAAATTGTCAATATTTTGTGTGGCCACCATCATTTTCCAGCACAGCCTTAACCCTTTTGGGCATGGAGTTCACCAGAGCTTCACAGGTTGCCACTGGAGACCTCTTCCACTCCTCCATGACGACATCACAGAGCTGGTGGATGTTAGAGACCTTGCGCTCCTCCACCTTCCGTTTGAGGATGCCCCACAGATGCTCAATAGGGTTTA
>JAOYSI010044753.1:0-11254 GCA_025775065.1 Hiodon alosoides | reverse complement strand
CTCTCACAACGGTGCCCCACCTCGCCACTGTAGCTCTGTCGCCCTCTCACAACGGTGCCCCACCTCGCCACTGTAGCCCTGTCCCCCTCTCACAACGGTGCCCCACCTCGCCACTGTAGCCCTGTCACCCTCTCACAACGGTGCCCCACCTCTACGGTTTGTATTCCACAAAGCTCCATCAGGTATGGGGTCCAACACGCGGAAATGGTGGCAGGGTCAAAGTTTAAATCCTGTTTGTACAATTTTGTGTTGTGAAACTGTATGTCACGGCTTATGAAGTTTAAAAGTTGTAGTCACATGTGTAATATGGAGAAATTTTGCTTTTTTGCTTTTTTGCTTTTTTAGCTTGAGGGACCTGGATTAAATTTCTGTATGAACAAACAAACTGCACCTTATTACCGTTTACAAGAGAATTAAAACATTTTGTCTGAAGGGTTACAAAACTGTATCACATTACATGTATGAACGATCACATCGAGATATAGATCTGTTGGCAAGACATAAAAACTATTTTACACTTTAGGTAGTGTTTTCTTGTCAGGAAAATCTTTCTTGATATCATGTTCAGTTAATATAAATATACTGTACATATTTCCGCATTTGTAAAATCATGAGCAGGCTTTTTAAGCTGCCTCTTAGCTACCATTATTAGATTTATCTGGTGTCAATCGTCTTAAAATCAGAACAAAACCCATGTTCACGTGGCCACTGATTCCGACTAACAAAACCAAAGCAGGAACACCACGATCAGTATTCAAATTGATTTGAAACCGCAGCCCGTTGTCCTCCAGAATGGGGGAACTCAATACCTCTCGTACATTTTCAGAAAAAGCCCGTTGTGATGAAGACTTGACTATGAACTGCATCCACCTGCCTCTTGTTTCTATCCCACACGTGAAGGCAGTGCGTGTGGAGGCACTTTTGGTGGGTGGGCCAAGGTTGGACACAGCCGGCGATCATCCTGAAGCACAGATAACGTGATTCTAAAGGTGCCTTTCAGTCAGCCGAGAAAATAATAATGAGAATAGTGAGAATAGTGAGAATAACGACAAAAGACATCCGTTAATGAGAATGCAGCCGGTGTTTTGCAACAATGCCTGCCTACTGCCAAATGTGATGGAAGACGACAGATGAATTATGTGTACAGGGAGAGAAAGTGGCGTGTTCGACTGATACAGAAATGTCACTATCATTTTGACTATCTTCAATAAACGTCCTCTCTGATTCTCATTGGCGAATTTAAGAGGAGCACGTCAACTTGTCCTCTTCAATTCTCCCTGCGACAATTTTCTCCCACAACAATTGGTCACAGAATTTCCCTTGCATCAATTCACCCCCTGTGAAAATTCGTCCCCATGACAATTTACACCCACAAAAATTCTTCCCACAATAATTCACCCCCACACGATGGTTGGTCCCCATTACGAGTCCCCCCCTGGATAACTGGTCTCGGGGACATTTATCCAAACTATTTGCCCCCACCTCAATACTAGCCCACGTCAATTGATCCTAGGTTTGATCATAGGTTTTTCACATGAAAATTTCTAACTGTGACTTCATTAAGTTATTTTAGAACCATAGAACCATAGAACATATACATATACATACACACACGCACTTACATATATATTTTTTTTTTTTTTTGGCTGGTCAAAGTGTATAGTGTAAGACATGCTTTTTTACATATGACCAGCGCTCTTTGGTTAATGTTTAGGTTTTGTTTTTACGATAATTTAAACATTTAAAAAATTATATAATAAACTATATAATAATAATTTTAAAAACCTTAACTGTAGCTTACTCTTTTCTAGCGAGATAGTCTGTTCCTTTCATTGCAGGAGTAACGTTGCTCATCTGCTAACATTTAACCTCATCGGCATTTTCATCCAACCACAGTATCCAATGGGCTCTTTTCTCTGCTGAATATTACAACTGGCATACATCTAACATAGGTAAATATGGCCCAAATTTGCCCACAGAGAAATCATTTCATGTCTGAAATTCAAGTTGCAGGTTTTTCTGTTAAATTAGGTATTATTTTACAAACCGGAAAACATTTTTATTGTTATTTTGTGTAAAATTGAATGTGAATCCTGTTCCTCATGCACTGCGTCCGAGACAAGGGGAGGGGTTCTGCGCAGGCCATTATTCAGGAATGTTCCTGCATTCCGGCCCACCACCTCCTCCTATTATATCTAGGCAGGCAGATGCCCTGGGAAAACCTGGGATTGTGTGTCAGGACTTTCCATGGAAAATATGGACTTGCAGGAAAGACAGCCAGGTCCTGGTATTCGTCGGACATGCGATTTCAAATTGGTGCATCCAATAAGACCTGCCGTGTCACTGCACAGAATGCATCTTTCATCCATTTGACTGTACATTAGCGTTTTATTGGATATCCCCATTGACTTACAGTGACGTTCTTCCAATAGCTTCCAATAACTGTACAGATTACCTTTTACATAGATATATAGACTTTTTATATAGTCACATTTCGTGACACATTATCAAATTTTGCTACAGCATACAATGACATTCTAGATGATTCTGTGTTTTATTGCAACAATTTCCCCATGCACAAGTCCATACAGAAATGGTCGAAATAGGTGTGGAAGAACTTGACTGCCTTTGGGTTGAATTGTAAAGCTGACTGCATGACATGCCTAATCACCCAACGTCAGTGCCCGAGCTCATTAATGCTCCTGTTTCTGATGGAAGCAAGTCCTCACAGCAATGTCCCAACATCTAGATGTTGAAAGCAACGTCTAGAGGGGAGGCTGTTACAGCAGCAAAAAGGGGACAAACTCCACATTAATGCCCATGATTTTGGAATGATATGTTTGATGAACAGGTGTCTTTTGGCCAGAAATAAATGATTTATTAAATAATAAATAAAATAAATGGGTTTCTCTGCGTGGATGAAAGTGCATTAAGATAAAGCACAGATTAATAGCAGTGCTGTGTAGAATCGCTGAGATTTAACAGGTACTACATCAAAGTTCTACTCTTAGTCACGCATTAACGCTTTCCCCTCCTAGCGGCTACATGCTAAGTTGTCCACACGCCAACAAAGCCATTGGAGAAACAGAGAACCTTAAGATGGGCAAGAAGGTTGCCTACAAAACCTGCAGCATTTACAACCAGTTTCCTTTATTTATGTTCTTTAATTTTGTGTGTATGTGTCTTCCCGCATAGTTGCATGTGTCTCTCATTCTGGGACCTGTTTATGATAGCCAGCTGGATAAAGGAAACTTTGAGAATGTGATAAGAGCCTGTGGGCTTGTTAAATTGATTCTGAAGTGTGTTTGGGTTTAGTAACAGGGGTTCTGGGAGCCCGAGCTGAGGAAGCAGGCGGACCCAACAGTAAGGGACAGCAGATGAACACAGGGTTCCAGAGACACTCAATCAGCAACAGCTGTGCCTCCCCCACCTCCTCTCTCCATCTCTCCAGAAGAGACCCTGCTCTAGATTTACAGTGTTCATAACCAACCCATTAATGTCTATATACATACACACACACACACACACACACAGACACACACACACCTATATGTATATTTATACCTCTGCTGTATAGAGGATCACTTAGACAACAATGCTCCTCAGGGCAGACTCTGTCACTCATGGGTACAAAGGAACCTAGCAGGACCTCGACCTGAATAGCGAGGGCTGTCACTCACACCCAGGACCTTGTCGAGAAATGTTCACTAGGCTACTGATGGGACGGCTCCTACTGTGTGCCCATAAGAGGCGTCCCATTGGGCCTGCTGGTCGGGGTCACTGGGTGGTCCCTCTGCTTCAGTCGAAAGTGGCGGAGGATATTTAACTCAGAGAGCCGCAATGATCAGAGGAGACAGGGTGGTTCCAGTATTAACCCCTTGCCATTGCACTTTTAGATGAAGTGCTAAAACCGTTTAGCAGTAAATATCCAATGCACACACTACAGAATATGCGCAGATATGCAATTATGCAATGTGTGATTGTGCAAGTTTAGTGAAAACTATGGAGGAGGCAGAACGTTTCGGCCTCTGGCTCGTCTGGGCATAGGACATGGACCAGTTGTATGGCTGTGCCAGTATAGCATACAGACCACAGAGTCCTGTTTAATACCCTCAAGGAAACATTGTTCCTCAGCTTTCCTTTACCGCTCTAAATTCTTCTCTCAGCACAGGCAAGTGAGAGCAAGAGTACAGGGGGACACGGACAATGTCAAACGCCTCTGTTCAGGCAATGCCCTTCACTCAGCTAATCCCGCATGAAGAACGACGCCTTGACGAAAAAAATGAATATATCTTGAACACGAAACCTAGCTCTTAGCAAAGCAAGACCGGGACGTGAGATAGCCCTTTTCCCAAAGAGAGCCTCATCCAGTGGGATCTGGTTCCAGGGCTGAGAGTGGGGGTTACTTGCTGGGGCAGGCTGTGCTCTGATCATGGGTGCCCGGCGTGGGCCACCAGTCTGGGCTGCCCGGTTGCTACTCCCATGAATTGTTCTCTTTATATCCCCTGTGCTCACAAAGACGTATCCCGGCCGCCATCAACGGATCGGCCCCGTCAGGCTTGCCAGCAAAGGGACGTACATAAAGGCTCCTTTGTTGTATTAACTGGAAGGACATTGTCAGAAAAAAACAGCTCCTGCTTAAGATAAAAGGCTTGCCTTTCCTCTCATCTGAGCGAAGTTTGTCCTCCATGAAGTCTTTCTTTTATCCACAACCAACGGATGGCTTTAGATATGGGCAGCGAATACCTATTAAAACATCCGTCATTTAAGTGAATTTGGATCCAGTGATATATAAGTTGGTTAACCCACAAGGTGCTGTTTGCCCCAACCATAAAATGGGCTCTCTGGTTTGGAAAATGTTTCTTTTACAACTGTGTGCACATGGCAAGCGTTACATAGGACATAGCACAACACCTCGGTGTACATTGGGCTTACTTGTGATGGATCCCCTGAAGCACTGAAATGTTTTTGTATATTTCAATCTTCTCTGATTCTTTCCTGCTGCCCGGGGAAAAATCTAAACTTCATATGAGACAAAGTGTTAAGTAAGAGCCCACAGCTGTGGGAGATTAACAGGATTGCTTGCATGCAACCAAGCTAAGGGTGGTCCACTGAAGAAAAAACCCCAAGAGGCTCGGATGACTAAGTTCAGGTAAGACCCCGGAGGACTGAGGTGAATGGTAAAATGGAACACCTGCCGGTAATCGCACACCTGTGCACACCTGGGAGGAAACTGCTGTTTAGTGTCCAGAGGTAAGAGTGCACGCTGCACCGCACGTGTGACCGCTTGCCCGAACCCTGTCCATATCCTCATTTGCACATGGAGAGAACATTGTGAACTCTTAGCTGGTAGCTATTTCAAAACGCATGTATTAAACATAGGAACAGAAATGGAGCAACAGACTTCTAATGACATTCTAAAAGTGTGCAGCCCACTGGATTTTGGGCATCGATACCCATCCATTCACAGGTGCTTATCAGCAAGCCGTAAGCGTTTTACAGCACGGAAGCTAGCTATGTTGACACGTGTCATATGCAGAAGCTATGATCCTCAGTTATTACTGGAAGACATCTGTTGTTGGAAAATAGTTTGATGGGACAACACAGACTATGGAAGGCCTTGTAATTACAAGTCTTTGTCAGATGAACGCTGTACGGACAGAAGTGGTTTCTGCGACCAATTTCTGCTGAAAGCTGTTTGGAGCGTTGTGCACCGTTACCAGCCCCAAGAATCACCAGAATGCCTTGTTGCATGCCAGCATTAATTTTCATGCACCGTGCTTTCACACTTATTGAATAAGATATCCCTCTTGCTTAGCCTGTTCAAGATCTGAGCTAATGGCATCCAGTACTTCTGAAGTTTCCCGTCCAGCTCAGGTGTTAACTTCACACGGAGGCATTTCTTGTGTAATTACTATTCTTTCCACATGAGCAGACTGCAGACCGAAAAGCGAACAAACCGAAAAAAGAGTAAAAGAAATCTAAATTAAATCTAAATGTAAATCTCATTGACACGATGTGCACAAACCCTAACCCTAACCCAAAGAGCTGTACTGCACTTAAACCCAGGCCTTATGAAAGCTACTCAGTCTATCTTCAGTAAACAATAACTTCAGTAAATATCCCACTGTAGACACACGTTACATAAGTTGCTCCGCCATCTCTCATTCTCATCAAATCTTTTTGTGAACACTGACATAAAACTAGCAAAAACTGACAAACATCATTTTAAGGACTTTGAACTTCATTCAGTGTTTACGTCATGCACTACATGTTTATCTAGGAAAGGTTTTACTCTTTCATATAGTAGTGCGGCCTTCAATAGTATTTATATGAATACATTTTTATTTAATTAAGCGTTGAGTCATGTGTAATGAAAAGTTACCCGACATGGGCTGTTTCATAGAATTGAATTTAGAATAACAATATTGGTTTTCTGTTCAGGGGATGACGATAGAGAATGGGTATAGCGGCAGGTCCTGCCGTGATAATTCAGTCCTGGAATCCCAACGAAGGTGGAAGGCGAACCTGGACCATCTCATGTACTCACCCTTCCCCGATTGGCTTTTGACACATTCGAAGCAGTGATGTGAACTTGGAGAGTTTTGAATCTTTAGCTCGACTTCTCAGAGTTAATTTCTTAAGGAGACCTGAGGTTGTGGACATGCAGTGGAGGGCAAATGGATCCATGACAATGCAAGCTTCAAATCATCCCGTCCATGCCCGGGTCTGTATCGGTCAGTCTTCTCCGTGGTCTCCTGCCAGAGGTTAACAAACTGGATGACACGCTTGCGCTATGTGACCTCTTGGCCCATCCCATACTCTCACGTTTACCTGGTTCATTTAGAGGGCTCTGCAATCAGGCCTTAATCAGTGAAGACATCCGTGGACCATCGTGCCTTCAGAGGAGCTGAGCGTTTCACTATTAATGTGAAGTTTCTGTGAATACACAGAATCTCTGTGGAAACATAGTGGCTATTAGCTATAAACCTGTGTGAGTCAACTTTGCCATAAACGCTCCAGGGATTGAGAATGTTATACGATTTTTTGAAAAGCAGAATTGAGAGTCAAAACTTTAAGTTAAAGGTGGGACAAAGGAAGGGGAGAGTTTAAGAATTTAAGCTTGTAATGGGGGTTGTTTACCTACAGCGTAGTTGATCTAATTCACCCTGGGGTTGGGGCGGAGGTTAGTAAGTAAGTGAATTTCTTAGAAATATAGTGAATAGTTCTTTGGAGGCTTAACAGGCCATGAAATTTTTGTTTCCTATCGTAAAAAGGTGTCAATAGAGCAAGATTGTGACAACAATTCCCAGGAAGAACTTGAGAACATGAACCCAGTCTGAACCCAATCAGGTGTCTCAAACTTCTAATCAAATATATCCTATGATAGAAAACCAAGCCCAAGGCCCCTTAATCTGAATGGATCCACCTCTGTCCTTTTGTAGCCTCCATTAAAAGTATGTAATCATCCTTATCAAGGGAAGATTCAGCTCAGGCAAATGGATCTGTAGACATATGCTGGTGAGTCCATCCCACTGCAACGTTACAAGAAGTGAGCTAACAGCGCAAGGTGACCTCTTTTCCACCGGCCAACCAATAGAGAAGAAGGTTCTTAAACCTTAGCTTTGGCGGTGACCGGTGGCCCAGGCCAGGTGCCACCCCAGTGCCCGCCAGAATGGCTGCCCTCCAGAGCTTGGCCGCCCCATCGGTAGAGAGGTGATAGCCACAGTTAGAGGTTCATCACTTGCGGGGGTGATTAAAATGCAGATTGTTAGGAGACAGCCGCCAAGTCCGTGTTTCAGGAAGATGCAACGAGGTGGGGGTTGTTGCTCATTTCACACTCTGCTCACTGCCCCCCAGGAGTTAGGCCCCTCGTGCATCCAGATAGGTCAGTTTGGCAATCTGGCAATCTGACACTCAAACACACACACACACACAGACACACACACACACACACACACACACACACACACACACACACACATATGCATATACACACACACATGCACACACATGCATACACACACATACACACACACACATATACACACACACAAGCATACACACAAACACACACGCACGCACACACACATACACGCACACACACACAAACAGGCATACACACAAACACACACACACAAACATACACACACATGCACGCACACACACATACACACACAGACACACACACACACACACATGCATAAACAAACACACACATGCACATACACACACATGCATAAACAAACACACTCATGCATACACGCACAACTGATGGGGAAACCAGTCCAGACTGAGGCCAGTCAGGCAAGGGAAATGGAGGACTGCAGCCTTCAATGTGCCTGTTACAAGAGGGAGATGCAGTTCATCTTCAGTATCCACAAGCGCCGACATTCAGACCACAGAAACCAGCACACATGGATGTGGAGCCTGCAGGCTGATGAAATGCCAGGGTGATATCGGTCAGAGGGTGGAGGTTAAAAGGGGGAATTGCGTGGTTCTTGTGTTTGCTTCCAGCCAAGCTGGAAAGACAGCGAGGGAAGGGATCGGCTTTATTTATGTAAGCCTGTGCAAATAACCCTGTGGTATGATTGACTGGGTGGATGTTGCTGTGAATGAGACAGTTTATGGTCTGTGAGGAAACTCTTAATGAAAGAGAAATAAATCAAAGGAGACCTTCCATGTCACTTTCTCTCATGATTGTAGAAGGACTCCGTACACTCCATGTTTGTCTGATGTGGATATTTTGAAGTGGACTTATTGAGGGAGTAGATACAGGACAAGGCCATAAACCAAAGAGAGAATGGATGATGGATAGACGACACCCCTTCCTCTTCAATTATTAAAATGATTTCAATATAGATAACATCTTGCCAATAATTAATTCCAAATAATATGCGCTTCGTTTCAGAATACGAATATCCAGAACATTTAATACGTTACCCAATTGATTATTACCCATCTGTCATTGCATTATTGGACACAGAGTTTGGAATTCACAGAGTTTGGAACTCGCAGAGATTGGAACTCGCAGAGTTTGGAACTCGCAGAGATTGGGGACGGAGTAAACACAAGGTTAAAGCACTAGAAGATAGTGGAATGTATCTGTGTTGCTTTCTTCAAGTAGCATTTCTATACGGAATAATTATTTTTTATGCATACATCAACACAGAGACAAATATAAGCTGTCGTAATCCTCAGTGTTCCTGCCAAACTGCATGACAAAGTGACAGCTTATGCCACCACATGAATAATAAATATCAGTCACCATTTCAGCCTGTGGGAGAGGTATCGGTACCCGAGCATCGATACTTGTATGAAAAACAGCTTTTACACTGTGTATGAAGGGCCGTGAATCATTCCGTGAATACTCACTGTCAGAGAGAGTGTTCAGTGTCACATGCCTCAGGCAGGGGAAGATGGGAAAACTTAGGTGGTAGGGGAGTGGGGCCCAGTGGGAAGTCTGAAGTACAGCAGCTGGCAGAGAACCACCATCTCCTCAGTGTCAGTCTCCTTTCTGTCAGTCTCCCGGTGTCAGTCTCCCCAGTGTCAGTCTCCCGGTGTCTGTCTCCTCAGTGACCAATCTCCCGGTGTCTGTCTCCTCAGTGTCAGTCTCCCGTGTCAGTCTCCTCAGTGTCAGTCTCCCGTTGTCTGTCTCCTCAGTGTCAGTCTCCCGATGTCAGTCTCCCGGTGTCTGTCTCCTCAATGTCAGTCTCCTCAGTGTCTGTTTCCTCAGTGTCAGTCTCCCGGTGTCAGTCTCCCGGTGTCTGTCTCCTCAGTGCCAGTCTCTCGGTGTCTGTCTCCTCAGTGTCAGTCTCCCAGTGTCTGTCTTTTCAGTGTCAGTCTCCCGGTGTCTGTCTTTTCAGTGTCAGTCTCCTCAGTGTCAGTCTCCTTTCCAAGGTTTAAGGCTAAATTTCAGAGCTGTCAATCTGGTGCCTGGAGAGGCCAGTCTGAACAGAGGTGCCTTCTGGCCATTGCTCCGTGTCACATGGTACAACCCAGGAAACACAAATAGCCTCAATGCAAAACTCCCAGTAAACAAAAGGGTCTGAATAAAAGAGTAAGGCATCAACATTAAAGGACATGAAGAACAATAATCACACTCGTATAACAATCAAAATAAGCGTGCCACCCCTTAGTGCTTCTCTCAGCAGGGGTATGCTCAATATACTGCGTATTCACTGACAATCCACATGTGAAGTTCAATCAAAAGCCTTAATAGCGCTATAATAATGTTTAACTTTGCATGACACAAGTGAAAATGGTACTTATGTCCAGGGTAGTGTCCAGGCCATCTCCTGAAACCCTGTCACGATGCCCGCCCAGGGGCCGTCTGGCAAAGGCCAAAGCTCCTCCATCTGTCCACACCCGACCCGGGGCGTGGTGGGGGGACGTGCAGCAGGCCTCTCTCCCTGAAAGGATGGAACTGCGGGGTCTTCCTGCAGGCGCCAAAAAACCGCACAGAGGACCCTGCTGCCAGGGCTCTGGCAAGAGGGGCCACGGCACAGCCTCTCTCTCAGTGAAGAGATGGTGACACGCAGACACACAAAAACGCAAGGCATGCTTGTGTGAACTACAGTCAGGTAAAATGCATTTTAGCTTTTCCATTGAAAATTAACGGACAAAGCTAGAATGAAACCACTTTAGTGGAGTCATGCAGAACAGTAGTCACTGATGAAATGTCTAGCCTCTCTAGAACTTGGACGAGTCTGAATAGGCTCATCCAGCTAAAACTCACACTCTAAATGCTCTAAATGTTTCTTCTTGCAACACTACCCATATCTATGGTAATTTAGTGTGATTCTGTCTGTTATAACGCAGTGTTGTGTGGGAACCAAGTTCCAGTGTTCCGCTCGATGAATTTGATGACCAAATCACTGTCGGGGCTGATTTATACAATGGGGATACTGCAGCCAGAAACAGGGAGAATCCCTTGCCGTTTCCACTGAGCCAATTTGGCAACCAGATAAGACAGCTGCTTAAAAACAATAGGTTGTGTATTTACCCCCCCCTTGAAATGCAGGAATAAAATGAAAGAAACGTCTTCACAGAACCACAGACTATGCAAATGATGGGGGATTTACTCCAGGGTGCTGAAAAGCGCAGACAGTATGGAGCACTGGCCGAAAGGGGTGTCCCCAAAACAGAAGCTCCCCACTAGGAATATCTCCCTGGGACTGGAGTGTGTGTGTGTGTGTGTGTGTGTGTGTGTGTGTGTGTGTGTGTGTGTGTGTGTGTGTGTGTGTGTGTGTGT